>BQNB010077377.1:2809-30868 GCA_026074375.1 Tanacetum coccineum | reverse complement strand
CGTAACATGTCAAGTTTGTACAATAACATAGATAAAAAGATAAAACATCTGAAAAATCTAATATTCTTCAACTTTTTCATTTTATGTTGCATCTACATTTCTCATTCATTTTATATCTTCTTAACAAACATAAAAAAGCACATGAACCACCAACGTAACTATCACATGAGAAAATTGATTACGATTGCTCAAATTAAAATATAGCAATATTAGTTAACAAGTGCAAGCAAATTTTTTTGATATTAATGTTGTAATTATTGGTAAATTGTATGAAAAACAAAGATGAAAAAGAAAATTTATATTGTAAGTAAGTGGGTTTTTAAAGGGAATGGAAGAAGAGAATTTTTGGATATTAATGTTGTAATTGTTTGTAAAATAAATGAAAAAATAAAAGTGAAAAAGAAAAATTATGTTCAAAGTAAGTGTGTTTTAAAAAAATGTGGAAGAAGGAATAACATGCTTACTAAAGAGGTATTAGGCGGTCGCCCGTTGCTGAGTAGCCTTTTGTATCATGTCTATAAATATCCAATAATTAGGTATTTGAAAGGAAAATTTGACAGTAAAAAAGTACGAGGGAAAAAAGGTAACAAATCAAGTTCAAAATTACTTTTGCTTTCATTAATTTATTTTAACGCCAACACTTATGTATATACTCCCTTCGTCCTATATTAAATGTCCACTTTGACTTTTTGAAGTCTTTCCCTTTTAACTTTGACCTTAAATATTTATGTTTATGTTATATAATATTTGATGCAAAATATATGAATGGATTGTGTTTAAAATGTATTTTCAATTGGTATAATTTTCTTGAAAAATTATATAACACAAACAAAAATATTTAAGGTCAAAGTTAAAGAAAAAAGACTTAAAAAGTCAAAACTAGACATTTAATATGGGACGGAAGTAGTATAACATACAATCACTTAATTATATACCAATCGTAACATCATTGTAAGTAGTTATCATCATTGTTGTCCATTTCACTTAGAGCTTTGCCATATCCTCCTATATTATATTCTTACATATCCTCCTACACACACAATAATATTATATATTTTTTCTTCACTTATTATCTCTCTGCATCTGAATCATCAATTCTGACACTTGTCAGGATCATGTGAGTAGGAACAAAAGTAGGAGTTTATAGTAGGAGGAAATAGCATTTCTCTTTCACTTATGTATATACTAGCAGGGTACCCGCGCGTTGCAGCGGCGGGTACCCTGTGATTAAAGCTCAAACGCAAACAAAATAACAACGACGACCTGATTAACCAGAAATAAACAAAAAGAAAACGATTTGAGTCCGGCCTGATTCACTCGTTTTTTTTGTTTCGACCGGTCCCCGACATTCTCTTTCAGACGGCTTTTATTGATGAACCAGTTGGTCCGGTCCGATTTTCAAAATCATATGAACCATGAACTTGGCATATAAATTGTATGAAGCTTTGTGTGTTTCATTAGTTTATATAATATGTATAATAATATGCATTTTTTATTTTAGGGGTGTTTTAAAAATAACATTAATTAGTGTATTTAATTAGTTTATACTTGTATCAAATGTTTTATCATGTGTATTGCTTAAATTTAATGTTTATGAGACATTTAATGGATGAAAGGTTTGTGCATTTAATGATTGTACCATAAGTTTTATGAGTTATATTACTTAAAATTAAGTTTTATGCATTTAAAGATGGTACTATAAGGTTCGTGAATTGTATTACTTTAAATCATTATAAAGAAGGAGTGCACAATCTGTAGTATATGTAGTATAGATATAGATATAGATAACATACAATCTCTTAATTATACATCAATCGCGACATCATTATAAGTAGTTATCGTCATTCATGTATATTTTTAATTTACTACATATTTTCTATAATTAGGTTTCCCTAAATTTGAGATTCATCAAATTCTTTTGAATCTTGAACCAACCTGTGCACGGACTTCCTCTTTTTTATGCCCTTCTTTTTTGCCCAAAAAGTTAATATGCATATGCATAAACCTCGGATATGTGTGGCAAAGGGTAACCAAATATGCCAACTAATGATTGATATAATTCAATTGCGTTGGAAGTGAAGCTAACTTATAATCTCTTTATCAGGTCCCCTAGTGTTTTCTTAGTTTCTTTCTTTACTGACAAAACCTTATGAGCTGCAGGGTATAGAAGTCTTTGGGTCAATCCTAGGAAACTCATGCGCACCAACGAAAAGGTATGTCATTATGCACGGAAGTAAGGATCTTCTTTGTTTTGGTATATCCGAAATAACTGCTTAGTGTATTTAAGTGCAAATGACTTGCACAACTTAGTTTCCTTTGAGCCACACATTTTACACTTAATTCACCTTTTATTGAAAATTACAATACTAACTAGCTTAATGTTTGGTCACACCTAGGGAGATTAGTTGGAAGTGGCCAAAGAATGCTAGAGGTATGTTTGGACTACCGTAGTTGAGTAGCAAAGTGTGAAATTTGGTCGCAACACGCTGGTATATAAATGTCTCTTTCCATTTGCATCTCCGTGTTTTTCTGTTGGATGCTCCAATACCGTGAGATCGGATGGATAAAATCTGACTTCAATGGAGAAAATGACCCATTAGTCTGATGCCTTAAAATAAGAACATTAAAAAAGTTAGACTTTTATCAGGAATATACATGTCACCTATTTTTTTGTATCGTAAATTTAACAAAACGTGTTGCAATAAACAAATTAGTATCTGAGTTGGTGGAGTGGGGAAGAAAACGAAGCGAAATCATTCTGAAATATTTCCAAGTTTTCATAAATGAACCAGTTTTCGCATGAACATATAGTGTTACCTGAAACATTGCTCAGTTTGTATTTAAAGCATGCACGGTATGTAAAACTGACATATTAAGATCAGAGAAAACAGAATACGAGAAATTGGTCTATTGATTTTCTAGGAAAGCGTGCAAGGAGATGCTATGTAATACAAATAGCAAAGCAATTATAATGTAGATTAGTTGCAGAAAAACAACCTACGATATACAATAAAAACTACATAGCCTTCAACTAATGGTTGGCGGTCTACAAGCAATCAACAATATTTGCATAAACTTGTGATTATTTTTCATCATCAAATAATTCTAGACAACAATTTTTTACCTTAATCAGCAACTATATATATAACAATTAACCACAATTTTGCATACGATGCAAGAGATAAAACATACAGTTGTAAAACTTTGCTACCATTCGCTAGATGTTTTGATATATATCGTAATCACCACATACCAGTTTAAAGATGTGGGTCGCTTTTAGACGAAATTCATGAACACGACTTATCCAACATCCGAAAGAATAATGCGTACCAAAAAAATCTCTCTTGTTGTTTTGATATCAACACCTATTTATAGTTGTAATTTCCATAAGCAAATATAAATTTTACTAAACATAAAAGGTAGCATGCGTCGAGAAATTCGTTTATATTAGCGTAGCATGCACGATGGTTCTTTTGGGTTCCGGAAGTGACCTCTGGCAAAACCATCCCAAAAATCATAGAGAGCCCCTTAAAAACAACGCAACATGCATAATGGTTTCGCAGGAATATGAAGGTGGCCTATTGATCCGGCCATGTTTTGTAACACAACCCTCCCCAAAACATAATAGAGAACCTTCATATCAATTTCTTACATCCTCCTCGCCGCAATAACAATATGTGCAGTTGAAGTATCATGGATAACCCAAATAGAAAATGAACATTTTGTTAGTAACTATTGAAAACAATATTTATGGCCCAGCACATATAAACACAACATCATTTTATGACAACTAATTTTTTTTGTACAAAATTTAAGACCAACAAAAGCACAAAATCAATATAGGCAAGAAACTAACACATGAATAATAACGATTCCCATGTACACGCCAAATGGTGATCTCATCAATATGGCTATACATCGTGGACCACTGGTAAAAGATGCTGGAAGTATTGTCCCCGTACTAACATCACTCGCACCATAATTACTGATGAGGTGTCATTTTATACACTATTTCAGGGTCATTTAACCCCCTAAATCATGCAAATATGCCCAGATTATGCGCTTAATCATTTGTTTTCAGGTTTTTAGCACTTGGATGGCATTTAGAGGAAATACACGTGACTTGGGCTCATTTGGAGAAGAAACAGACAAGATTATGGACCTACACCAAATCTCTTAAAGAATTATGCATACAGCGCGTGGAGACGACATCACAGGCATAAAGCGACGCCATCATGATCTATCCAGTGATGGCCTCAGAAATCTAGCGACGGCTTCAGGATGTGGCCGACTTAAAAGAGGATCTAGAATCATCCACGTGGCGACGGCGTTGGGACTTCAAAGCGACGTCGTCGCAGCGATTTTTCTATATATATTAAACTGAAACTAGGGTTTTTAGTGTGTAACTTTGTATAACTTTAGGGAGATGAACCCTAGTCGTTCTAGCAGCTTTTAAGGTCATTTTTAGGGCCTCAAAACCCTATTGTAACTACCTTTAATCTATGTTTTAATCAAGTAAGATTTTTTATCATTAATCATTCAATATGTCTATGTGTTGTGTGATTGGTTTATGTTCTTGCTTTATCTTTAACATGCTAGGCTAAACCCTTCTTTGTATTTACTTATGATTGAAAGAAACTTAGGTTGTAGATCCTTTTGATGTTGCTTCTTGTTGATGAATGTGCGCGTTAGGCTCAAGAAAACTAGCCATAAGATATTAAATTGGCATAGATGTCTAGGGAAACGCGAGTAGTGTAGAAAGGATACCATCGGTAACAGTCTTCATACTACCTTACTTGTACATTGCCCTAACAGAATATTAAATAGATGGCGAGTTCGTGTAATCCGTTCATGACCTAGGAAATACTTACACAGATCATCACAAGTGTGACAAGGCAACAGATCTAAGAGAAGCAATCTGAGGAGTAGTGCATGATTAGGTAAATACATCTTTCTATCATAAAGTTATCACCAGTAGTATAGATTATAATTAGTTTAATTATTAGTTAAACAAACCAACCTCTCAAACCATGATATTTACCTGCTTTCTTATAAATATAAAAACATAAAAAGAATCTTCTCTCAACCCCTTAGAATTCTATTAGACTGTGTTCGAGCCTTCCCAGCCTATTCCCCTAGAGAACGATAACAACCCTCGAGTCTTGCCTATACTACACTGCAACGATTATGTACACTGCCTAGGGAGTTGTAAAACTTCTTGTTGAAGTCTAACGACGACCGCATCAAGTTTTTGGCGCCGCTGCGTGGGGAATAGTTAGGTTTCAATCATTGTTTAACTTAGTTCTACTCGCTTGAATCCTTTCAAGTGAGAATTTTAATTCTAGTACATTATCTTTCTCATAGTCTATCTTTTCTTTGTGCGTTTGTTCGTAATTTTCATTGACTATTTCATTCTTCGCTATGGAGAACTTGAATCCACCACCCAATAATCACCTTGTCCTAACAGTCGCGCTGCGCGCAAGAGCCGTTTAAGAGCTTCATGAGCTATAGATTATTTTGGCCTTTGTTGACTCTCTCTTAGAGAGTATTGAACAATTTCTTAACAACTTTGCCAATCAACCTAATGAGACCGATATGAATAACCTTGAGTCCGATGACGAATCAGTAGACACACCTCTTATCTCTCCCTTTCCTTATTCAGATAATGATTCGGATGACGGTGAAGTGCTTAATGAATTGATTGAGTGCGAGATTGTTGGAAGGCTACGCCAAGAAAGGGCAATTAATAGTTTCGATAGGGATGACCTGGCATTCCAATGTATGTGATTTGTTTTCTTTAGTATATATAATATTAAAGTAATATATAAAACTAAATATCAATTAATAAGAGAGAGTAAGTATTCGGTAAGGCTTTTTAAAAGATATTTACTTTTATCCAAAGTAAAATCCTAAAAAACCTTCCCGGGTCGTTTCTCGACGAGGTTCGAATTTGAAAATCGAGGTTAAGTTCGTGATCGCATGTTTGAATGATTCATGATTTGATTTGGTTTCTAATTCTACTAATAACATGCAAAAACTAGTAAAGGCAAACTAAAAACGAAAGCAATTAAAGATTTAAACACGAAAACGATAACGGATCAAAACCCGTTCTTTAAAAACCTAAACTCTACAAATTTAACCCTACAAATACAAATTTAATTTTTAACAGTCCTAAATGATAAAAGAAAATTTTAGAAAAAAGAATTATATTTTTTTGACTTTTATTTTATTTATTATGAATTAAAAACAGTTTTTATCTAAATTAAATATTAAAAATATTAAACTAATTATAAAAAATCTGAAAAAATCAAAAAAAATACTTTGAACTATTTTGAACCTAAAAAAAATAAGACGGGACAACCAGCTTATATCAATAAGCTGGAAATAAGCCTAAAAGTGGTTATTGCCTAAACTGCCAAAAAGGTCATAAATATTAAATGGTGCAAGGTAATAATCGAAAAAGACCCCAGGGCAGTTGGTTGTGAGGTGTGTGTGTAAAAACTAGGTTGAGGTTGTTGAGGTCTTGGGTTCGAGCCTTGCTCACCCTTGACTTCCTAATTTCTCTAGTTTTTTTTTTATTTTTTAAAAATTTCTTTTTGAAAAAGTTTTATAACTTAAAAATAAGCAACTTTTAAAAAATGACTTTTTATACAAACTTAGAATAAGCTGGAAATAAGCTTCTAAAAGTGACAGACTTGGTTTTAAAGCTAAAAGACTAAAAGGCTAACTACTTGGCTTTTCCAAGCTAAATAAGCAAAGGAAACAACAAAATAAACTAAGACAAATGCACACCTACACCTAATACGCACTAGGGAACAAAAATAAGCAAATAAAGTGAGCTAAAACTAAGCTTAAATGACAGATTCACTTACAAGACTTTTAAACTTAAAATTCTAAACTGAAAATGCTAATAAGCTTAAATAAGCTCTACCCTAAGCTAAATAAGCTAACAGAACCTTAAACCTAACCTAATAAGCAAGACTAAACACAAGATAAGCAAATCCAATAAGCCATAAGCTCAGAAAAGCAAATAAGCTTTTTGGTCAAAAATTTTAACCAAACAGCCTAAGGGGGCACTTTCTAGCTTATTTTTAAGCTAGTTAAGCTATCCTTATGGCTTATTAACTTAATTAGAGTAATTAAAATACTAATAGAATATAAGGTTAACAACCTCGCTCTTAGTGTTCGACACCCTACTTTTACCACAAAAACTCCACCCTATCGGTACCACTGCCCGTTCAAGTGTTATTTAGGATAGACGGTCTAAATATAAATTTAAAACTTGGTAATCAATAAATTGACCCTACACGACAGTACATCAAGTTTTTGGCGCTGTTGTCGGGGAGTGAAGTTATTTAATTCTTATTTTATTAGTATTTTTAGTTTAGTATAGCTTAGATTAATTTGAATATTTGTATGTTTATCTGCATTGTATCAAGTCTACTGTAACTATTTTGAGGGTCCGAATACTCAATACGGCGTAATTCATCTTCTTTAGATACGGCATATAATTTATTTCAAACCAACACAGTGATAATTTCGCTCTATCATCAATACGACGTATTTAGTTTCATTGAAACGGCGTATTAAGCTAATTATGACAGTATTCCTTTCCTAGCTATTTATTACAAGTAAAATGGACGACACCCAACATTACTATGGAGAATATATCAGAAGCTTGAGGAAGAAAAAACTGTAGTCATGTGTAAGGGTATAAATGATAGATTACTAAGTATGGTAAGATCGAGTATGATGAAGACGTTCACGACCTCAGATCTGTTGAAATTGAGTTCCCAGCTATAGTCTTTGATGGCACGTTAACATCTGAAGTAACGCTCTCATGTGAAACCACAATAAGTCATCTTAACGACAATATAGGAATTGACTTTACAATATCGTTTGACGAATCCGACGATGAAGATTACACGGTGATTTATGACAAAAATTCATCTTCCTATAAATAATTTTCGTTGACGATTTGAAAACGGATTCGGAAAATGATAATGATAAAGTCAATATGCCTTTGTTTATGTCACCCGATCCTGAGGTCAGTCATTCTAATGATTTAGACTTCTTTAAAGATTTTGAAATTGAATTTCCAGCCATTGTTTACAATGATGCTCTAACGCCTAAATTGGATTTCTTAACTGAACCTACTATAAGTCCTCAACATATCGATGAATTTAATTTGAAAGATAAAACATCATTGTCCGAATGTGATGAAGAGGAACAAAATGTTTTATACTTTAATAATTTATTTCCTTTTAACGTGATTTTATCCCGATAATTTAAAATCAGATACGGACAATGGTAATGATGAAATCGATATTGAGAAACCTTCGGGGGATATGTCTGTCATACCATCACCTAATGTAATAAATGTCAATGCACAAGGGTCAAATAAGCTTTTAGAAACAAGTCATGATACATCTACTAAATTTTTCAAAAATGAAACTTTTATCAAGAAACTAAATGTTAATATCATGACTTGTAATCTTCTTAACACGGATTCATTTTAAATCTTAACAAGAATTATATGTGGCCGTTTGCACCCGTTTCGACCCCAGTTGTTTTTTATAAGGATGAGATTAAATTGAGGCAAGTCGAACTTAATGACTAACTGAAACAAAAGTGCTTCCCAGGAGACAACCCGGTCGAGTCTGTCTTCCCAGACTCTCCATACGGCGTACCAAACCCCTCTGGATACGGCGTATGGACGTGTCTGGAGCGTTATCAGTCTTTACACTCAGTGGATTTAATGTTACCAGTACTTTAAAACTATTTTAATTATTTTTACACAAGAACCATACGACGTATCCATGGGATTTGGATATAAATATAGATCCCTGACAGCGGTGTGTTATTGTTTCTTGCACTTGTAAACCATTGTATAACCAGATAGAATTGCACTTTTGGTCTTCTAAACTTTTTTGCAACCTGTCTAAAAGGAAAATTGACGATATTGTATACTCTGAAAAAGTACGTGAGTGAAACTCGTACGCGCAATCTGAAGCCTCTTCGAAACACACTTTTTTTGCTCAGTACTCAAATAGGAGAATCACCCGAGCAACATATCATGGGAGTTCCTCGTTCTAATTATATTTTCCCATTTTTCTTTAATTATTTATCTATACCACGAGGGACGTTGTATAAATTTAGTGGTGGGGGGGGGGTGGAGAATTAGAATGCCTACTTGTCCTTTCTTTTACAAATAATATGCTATATGCTTAAATTATGCTAAATTTAAAAATTCTTTATCTAAGCATACCATATTGTAAAAACTACAATTATTACATGACCTTGCGCACTATAACCCCTAAATAGCAACATTGTGATAAAATAAGCCTAATCCGTTTCCAACGTATACTAAAAATTCCACAAAAATAAGAGTTGTGTCCTGAAGTAGTAGACTTTAGAACTAGACTTGGTATATCACACGAGACCACAACGAAGAGTACTATGGAGTTAGATTGAGAAACAATGTATAACTGGTAACATTTTCTCTAGGAATACACAAAAAGTCCTAAAATGTAAAATTAACTAACTTACACCTGGTTAGTTAAATCCGGTGAAACCCTTTGCTTAAACCCTTTCCCTCACCTAAAGAGTAAGATCCCCTTAAAAAAACATGTTTGAGTCCATTGCCTGACTTTCCACACCATATGTCTACTTCGTTACACCTTTACGCCTTACCGTACCATGAAGAATAAGCCTACTTTATTCAAAGTTCTAGTTTGCTTTGTGTAAAGCTTTGTAATTTTCTATGTCAAAGTAAATTTTCTATCTCTAGTTCGGTCAAGAAATTGCCAATGCAATGGGAAATATGAATGCTCGAATGTAATTGCTACGTTCACTATTATGTATTATGTAACGAAGAAGAAGTGTTAAAGAAAAATTATCTAAGAAAAAATTGATTGTGAAGACGGATGAAATTGCAACCGAGGATTATGTTTAGAAAAAATAGAAAAATGCATCAAAAAAGAGAAGGAAGTTTTATAGTCGGTTCACTAAACTTAAACCGATGAAATTCTTGGAAGGATCGATTATTCGTGGATAAAAATCAACGATGTATAGTTTTGTAAAAAAGTGGCCGATAATTCACCACTTAGTGCAAAAATCGGTAAATTTAGATGTTTGGGAAGAATACCTTATTGGAACGCCACTTAGGTTGTCTTTGTTATTTACATTTATGATCATGCGTTTGTGTATGTATTTCGAGTCCATTATCATGGAACGGTCGGGAAAAAGTGACTACAAACACCTTATTTTTTCCTAGCATAATATTTGTTTTTGTAAATTTATATTTTAACATCAATTTACTTCCCGTTCCTATAATTAACCTTAGGTTATAACTCGAACAAGGTTTGGATTATGGTCATGCATGTCTATCCGTCGTTACGGCCATGTAAGCATGATTTTAAGCCTCCACTGTTGTTTTATTACTGATTGTGAAAACTAGAAAGATCCCTACCCGTATATCGTTCTCACTTCGTAACTCCTTGGATAAACCCGAATGAGGATGTGATGAACACCACATGTCTATTCCGTCGTTACAGCCGTGTATGTATGCTTCAGCTGCCTTGTTGGTGGGGTACTAGAGGTGAAAGATTGTTAGAATGATCTACCCTTAGCCTTTACTAAAAACCTAATTTACCTTTTAACTTGTTTCTCCTTAGATCTAGTGGTGAAGATGTGTATCCTTGCCAAGCTTATGATACGAAGCTAATAACGATCGAGCAAATGAGCGTACCAATTAAATGTACACCCTAGATTAGCTGAGTGATCTGAGTGTTTTCATTTCCATATTTCATGATGAGGTGCTTGGTCTTGTACAGGTGATTAAAACAAAAGAAGTGCTTAAACGGAAAAGTCCTTGACTTCGATTGGGATACATTTTCTGTATAATCTAGAGTCTACTTGAGGACAAGTAGGATTCAAGTGGGGGGATATTTGAGACATCACTAACGTCACAATAAAACAACATTAT
Source organism: Tanacetum coccineum (assembly GCA_026074375.1). Taxonomy (NCBI): domain Eukaryota; kingdom Viridiplantae; phylum Streptophyta; class Magnoliopsida; order Asterales; family Asteraceae; genus Tanacetum; species Tanacetum coccineum. Next base: position 19,881 of record BQNB010077377.1, on the reverse strand, counting down.
CTTGAATAAATTACCTACATATTAAAAAAAATATAGCAAGAATGTGTACTTAATTTCTCAAAAGTGTTATTCGCAGTAATTGAGGAGTGATTTGTGAAGACATGCTAAAAGGCGCATATTTTGGAGCTAAAACGAAGACATTTAAAGATTATTCAATTTTGACCAATACGCCGTATCCACCAAAAGAGATACGGCGTATCAGCGCCAACTCTTCATAAGAAAACGTGTATAAACAATTCCCAATACGACGTATTTACCTTCTGCCATACGCTGTATCCATCGAGATAACTATTCAAATATACGAAGATATTTATATTTTGGGAATTAATATCATATTGATCTTAAACTTTGCGCACACTCCAAGGGATACACCCCAATATGCCGTATTGGCCTAGCCTAATACGGCGTATCCAGCCTAGGGATGCAAATTACAAACCGGTTTTTTTTAAAACCGGTATAAAAACCGAAACCGGTTTTTAAAAAAACCGGTTTTTTTAAAACCGAACCGGTTAAACATAACCGAACCGGTTAGACCGGTTTTCGGTTTTTTAACAATACCGGTTTTTTACCGGTTTTAAAACCGGTTTTTTTTTTTAATTTTTTTTTATAACCGTTAATAGGTTTTAAAAAAAAACTCGGTTTTAACCGGTTAAAAAACCCGTTTAGGGATATCACCTCCGAATACCGAATTAGATGAAGGTGAGTTTGAAGACTTAGATATTGAACACGTAGATGTAGAAGATTTTTTGGAAGATTTAATGGATTGAGTATAACGGGTGATGGCAATGCCGAAGCTCGACATACTTGAGTACACTAATATGTTTTCGGGTGATGGCCATGCCGAAGCTCGAAATGTATTAGTATTTATATATTTTTAGTTGTATAATTGTATTGTTTAAATAAAAGTTATGGTTGTATTTTTTTAGTATGTTTCCGGTGCAAATAAAAAGTTATGATTGTATTTGTTTAGTATGTTTCCGGTGTATTGTTTAATTAAATGTTTGATAATTAACAAGTTTATTAAATAAATGTTCGAAGTTTTAAATTCCGAAAAAAACCGAACCGGTATAAAAACCGATTCCGAACATTTATAACTGAAAAATACCGAACCGGTAAAAAACCGATTCCGAAAATTTATAACCGAAAAAAACCGATTCCGAACATTTATAACCCAAAAAAACCGATTTCGGAAAAACCGAAAAAACCGAAACCGGTTATTAAAAAAACCGGAAACCGGTTTTAACAGATTTTTTTGCACCTCTACGTTCGGCTCAACAATGTGTAATGTGTAATGTGTACTGTGTACCATGAAACATGTATTGAGACACTTATGTTAATAACTCTTAATTAATTGTCATGTTTTATAATCTCCTAGTCATATCCTTGAAGCATTTGTCTTGCAATACTAATTGGCCACGAGAATCTTGGGTGGTCGGAAACAAAAGTTGGCTAGGGGGAAAGAAAAGAAACATAACTACTCCTACTTTAATACTTTACCTTGTCTATAGATAATGCTTTCATGGGTGGTTTCAAACTTTTTGAGTTTACAAAGTTATCACATCAACACAATTACTTCAACTCCCATCCTCCTTTTGTTGAAGATATCTCAACTCATTTCCATCTTGTTCTTAGATTAAACATGCAAAAAGAAGGCTTACAAGGCCGATTAATCGCCGCCTAGGCGCTACCGGACAACAAACCTTTCCGTGTCTGATTAATCAGTCAAACAATTAGTCAACCATGGTTAACGGCAGTCAAAGACGATCAATGGTAGTCAAACTTGCTGAAAAACTGCAAATCATGCTAGAAATACTCAAAACTCGCCATAAACATGTATTAATCACTTATGGTAGTTGTTTATATCTATTATAAGTTGGTTTTTAAAGAAAATCTTGCCGGAAATACACAAAACTCACCGGAAATACCCAAAACTTGTCTATACCGATTACAAGCTACAAAAAGATTGACCGCCCGACTACCGATTCACGATTTTTACAACCTTGCATATTATAACTCCAAAAAATAGTAGTAAAAATAAGTTTTTACTTTGAATACTAAAAATCTATCAATCGGCTCTTAAACAAATTGTCGCTTATAAAATCGAGTATTGTAACCACTAAGTGACAGCATAGTGGTAAAACAATTGTGACTATTTTAGGGTGTTTTTATGGAAGATGAGGTGAGTTAATACAATCAACATTGTGAACAATATTGGATGCTTTTAAAGCTTTTTGACAATAATAAAGAGTGGATGAGATGTTGTTGTGGCCTGTCGGACACAAACTTTATGGATTAGACGGCTAAAAAAAGAAAAAACGTGATTACCTAAAAAAAATTTGTATACATGAGCTAATTGACGTTCGAAACAGGTCATGACAAACCTGAAAGCGATCCAAAAAGGTCGGTCCAAATGTCCAATAGAATAAAATCTGTTAATATATGAGTTAATTAAATTAAACTAAAGATATTGGTTTGTTGGATAATTATTTATCAAGTGAACATCCATGTTTTAATCATTGTTATTTTAATAATGGAATAATCTGAAGCCATTAGTTTGTCCATTTCATTTAGGTATGTCAAAGATAAGAGTGGGCATCTTTTCTTTAAGTTTCAACCACAATTCGTTCGTAAAGTTATTCTTTACGACAAATATTAAGTGATCACTATAATCGTGTTTGTCATCTTGTTATACATTAACTATTAATTTTGTTTAGGGGTGGAAATAAGCTGAGCTCGACTCGTTTAAGTTTTATAAAGTTGGAGCTCGAGCTCGGCTCGGTTCGAGCCTTATTATTAAAGCTCGAGCTCAGCTTGTGGTATGTTATAAAGGCTCGAGTTTGGCTCGTTTATACGATTTGGCAATGAAAATTTAAAGGTTGGCTCGAGCTCAGCTCTTAATATATTTATTTTTGAGCTCATTAATAAGCTTGTTATTGAGCTTGTTAATATGCTCAACTTCGTTTAATAAATGAATTGCAATCGCAACTTAAGCTCGAGCTCGGGATCGAGCTTGTTTAAGCTCGACTTGTTCGAGCTTTTTACCGTTTCAATCTCAAGCTTTTCAGTTTTCATGAAGGGCTTGGCTCATTTTCAAGCCTACCTTTATCAAACTAGAATATCAACCACTTCAAGGTTATTAAAAAACCTTACATTTATCATATGATTGTCGGGTGCAATTAATTGTGGCAACCCGACTGACCCGACCCGATCTTATTAAATGCGACCCATAATAATCCTGACTCACCCACAATTCGAAACACGTGTCTTCCTTCCCCATATCATTCTCATCTTCAATAGATGCCTTCATTTATCTTACTCTCTCTCTCTCTCAAATCACTGGCTCATCTTTTCATTTCTAAATCTATTATCACATCCCCTAGATCATATTGGGGTTTTTGGGGTTTCGTTGTGGCGATGGTTGTGGATGACTGATATTTTGTTATTGTCTTTTAGGGTTTGTGAACCCTAGCTAGCCACAAACGCCTGCTCACAGCTCTCTTCGATGCCCCGCAACAACGCGCGGGTAATAATGCTTGTTATCAACCATTTAGTAAGACAACAATCAAACAAATATTCTTTATCAAAATGCCCCCAATCAATGCAATCTATTATCATTTGCAATATTCCTACTAGGTCAGTTTTGAAGGCCAATAATACTAGTTGTTATAACCGAAGATGCCCACTTCCATCTCAACTTGGGTGGCTTTTTAATATAGTTTATCCTTATCAATCACATCCACGATATCTTGTTATTATCATTTTTTAAAATCAACAACTAAAAATATATAGATATATCCATCAGTTTAATTTAAATTTAACTGATCTTAGTTTTTTTACTCATATGCAACATAATATGTCCTACATGATTGAAAACGATTATTGTGTTTCATATAAGAAAATGTTTAGAGGTTTAAAATATGTGACTAATTATATGCTTAGAGCACTGGGAGTGGTGGTGCCAAACTTTTGGTGTCAAACTCAAAAAAGTGGTGTCACGTCAGCAAAAGAGAGTTTGGCACCAGAAATGCTATGGCACCAGAATTCAGAATTCTGGTGCCATAGCATTTTTTTATTATTCTTTTAATTTTTTTTTTCATATTTATTTAAAATACACTTATTTATATAACTAAAAATAAAATTCATTGAAATTAAAAACATTACATTAATAAAAAAAATGTTACATAAAAATAAAAAGCATAATTTGTAAAAAGAAATAAACAATGAGGGGCTAAAATGTCAACTTAAAATAACAACAACGTTTAAAAAAAACATCTTTTTTCCTATTTTTCTGTCTTCTTTCTTCTTCTTCTTCTTTCTGGACATAGAACACCATGGACAAAAATACACAAAAGCTTTATCATCAAACACAAACATAAAAACACAAACATACACACACACAAACACACAGGAAACACAAAAAAGCAAAAATAATAATAATAATAAGTTTCGCGTGGGCTGTTAGCCACGACACGAGAAGGCTTGGCGCGAGCCACAGAGTGGTGCGCCATGGCCTTTTCTCACGCCAAAGCTTGGCGTCAGGCTAACAGCCGACCACTCCCTCCGCTCTTAATAGATGTGACAATGACTTATTGATTTGTGAAGAACTGAGCATCTCTGTTGGTGACACGTATACTCACTAGTACAGAAATGGTTTTTAAGAACGGTTAAAATGCATTTTTTAAAACGGAATTGGACCGTTGTATTATAGAGGGTAGTAAATAATCAGGATGATTATTTACAACGATTCAAAACCATTTTAAAAGACATGCGCCCAAAGACCAACTCAATTAATATATCACTTATTTAGAACGGTTGAAAACAACCGTTAGATTTTTTACTACAGCCAAAACCAACCGTTTTTTTAGTGGGTCATTGATTTTTTAAAAATGGGTCATGTCATGATTTTTTTGTGTTTGTTTTTCCTTTGTACAAAGCTAATACCATACCAGAATCTTTTTCATCTATTTCTTTCGTACAAAACTAAATTATAACTCAACTAGAAGATCATGTCACAATAAAAATAAACTACAATCTTAACAACAAATCAAATAGATAAAAGTATTACTTAACAATTTAATAGCCTAAGATGACAATCTCATACACACAAAAATATCATCAAATATCGTGATAACAAACTTCTATATCCAAAGTTGTTCATAACCTAACCATTATACATATGCGGAGTTCCACAATAGAAACCTTAATTATGTGATAAAAGAATTTAGCAAAATTGTGACACCGAATTCTCTACCCGTCCATCATTGTGAATTTTCTACTCATTCATCAATGCATAGTTCTGGGTTACAAGTCATTCCGAACCTGCAAAAAATCAAAATGAAGCGTAAGTAAAATTCAGATTTTTTTATTTTGACACGCAATATACACAGGATAAGAATATAAAATCAATAGAACAATATAACTATACAATATAAAAATAACTTTGTTGCTTTATAATTAAAAAATGAAATGAGATCATGTAAAACATATATAAAAATAACTTCTGAAGGTTTTAGGTGTTAAGTGGTGATAAAAGATGAAAGATTTGTTGGTTGTTGATTTTGAAAAGGTTTTGATGAGGCGGCACATAGAAGATAGAATAGAAGAGAAACAAGATCTAGGGATTTGGTGAAGTGTAATTTGTGAAGTGAAAAGTGGGTGTATTATTGGGTATTTTTTAGAACGGTGACCATATAAAAACCGTCCCAATTGATTTTAAAGTAATTGTATAACCCGCTCAAAATTTTGACAATAATTATTTATCCCGCCAAGTTTTGGTATTTTACCTTAAACCCATCATTAACCTTTTTATTATCTAATTCATTTAGAACATCAATCAACAACCGTGGTAAATAATAAAATTAAATCATAAAATATGCAATTCATTTAGAACGGTTATGTACAATCGCAACAAATAATAAAATTAAATTATAAAATATTTTACTTTTTTAGAACGGATGTATACAACCGCTGTAAATAATAAGATTATATTAAATTGACTAGACAACCGTTCTAAATGACATATTTTATACTACGTTCTCTTTAGTAACCATACTATATAATCTTTTTAAAATTATTTAGTACGGTAGAATTGGAAACAATTTTAAAATGTCCGTTGTAAAATACCCATTTTCTACTACTGACTTAGGCATATAATTAAGCACACCGGTTAAACATCCCAATCAAAGCTCTTTCATATATTATCTTTGAGATGAAACTAATCAGCCATGGGCGGACCGATAGGGGGTTCTTGGGGGTCTATATATATATATATATATATATATTATATATATTATATATATACTAATATATATTTAATATATATCATTATATACTATATATTTATATTATATATATATATATATATATTATATATTATCCTACAACATTGGAAACTTTAGCTAGACCTTTCGTAGCCAAAAAGTGTTAAAATGCTCGTCACAAAACGTTTTCGCGACAATGTGTCGTACCCAAATGTGTTGTCGCAGAAGGTTCGTCACAGAAGGTTCTAGCGACAGCAAAGGGGCAACATTCGAGACGACGCTAGTGGGGCCCCACCGAAAAATAAGCACTTAAAATAGTTGACTGACGTTCATTGCACTTTTCAGCGATTGACACACATTGTCCGTAATTCAATTTCTTAATTGTTTTTGGCACTTTTTGTAATTATATAAATATAAATAATAAATAATATAAAAACCAATATTTTAAATTGGCGAGAATTACTATGGCGACGACATTGTCGTCGCTAAAACTGGCTCTCAACATTGGTTGGTCATTTTTTTGTGACGGCAAATGTAGGATTAGCTACAGTTTTTGTCGTCGCAAAGGTACCAATATTGAAAAAAACAACAGCTAAATGCTGCAAATCTAGATTTTTTCCTGAATTTTTTCTGAAAAAAATCTACCACAACCAAACTTGGAAATCATCGAAAAACTGTAATCCAAAATGCATCCGTCCATTCATTCATTCATAAACAACCAAAGTAAGCCATAGTACTCATTTATAGCGATACAATTAAGCTAATATATAAAGTAATCCGATAATGCAAATAACAAAAGGAGAGATGTCAACTACAAATACTAATAACCTACTAATCCATACTCGTCATCATAAATATCGGACATCATATCACGCTTCCATTGTTATGCATCTATTATCTTGTTACGCTTTAGCTAGTTCGGATCAAGGTCATCCCGGGATGTAACAATTATGAAGGCCGAGAAGAGTAGAACTAGGGACGGGAGAAGAAGAGCTAGGGCCGCCAGGAATATAGATAGAACCAGGAAACACTTGAAGAGTGTATAAATAGGGAATCTAAAACTGTGAAGGAGTACCTTGTTGACGGTTGAAGAAATCCACAATTTTTTTCAAGGTGTTTTGTTGACTTTCAAATGCTTTTCTTTGCTCCTCTTTTTCCAACGAATGCATGTTGCCTTTTCAGGTCTTCTAATTTCTCCCGGGTACAATACTTGGTGTACCCGCTAACTTCGTGCCTACACCCGCTATATGCACACGATTTGTACTCTTAGTGACTTCAACCAAGATTTCTCTATCCGTCTTGGGCAAGATGGTTCCGGTGGTGATTGCTTCTTGGATTGCCTTCATTTCTACCTGTGTAGTTCAAAAAAACAAAAGTTATAATATAACAATAATGGAAGGCTCCTTGGTAATTGGTGTAGGGTCTGGCTTGCTGAGTATTTAAATCATCTTACAACTAGTTTGCGAAACTTATTTGTTTCACCTGAAAACAGATCAAGTAGTTCCGAATTAAGCTGCATAAAAAATTAATCAGGAGGGTTACTGGTTGACATTAAGTATGAACACCCGTAAATAAAACCACATATGTCTATTAAATCCTTTTACTAATGACCTGAACCAGTGCAGATGCATTTTACGCAAACACATAATATCAAAGTGTAAAAAATTAGTTGCGTATCTGGGTATATAAAAACATTTATGTTTACTCTTACAGTAACTCTGTTCTTTTCTAAATTGCTACAAAGTTCCCCTGAAGTACATGGCAATGCAGCAGAAACGTTATGTGCTATAATTAGAAATGTGTCTTCTCCTCTTGCTTCTAAACTTTCTACCCAAAGGGGTGTTTGGTAATACAAGATGAGTACGTGTGTTAAGAAAAACTTTACTTACATAGAGCGTTTCGTTTTCCCGAGTACGAAAAATGCCGTCTTTATCCGAATGATGACCCCCCCAATGATCTATCAAGCCCTCGTAACGCTGGTTTTCTTTGAAATATATATATATATATATATAAAACAATATAACTTACTATATATAAACAACATAAACACCTATAAATTATTATAAGAAATAAAAATAATAAAGATCATACGAATTCGTGTCTTCCTTGCGCGAAAGATGTGATCCTTGGTGGGTCGTCGCTTTGTTCTTCGCTCTATTTGCGGCATTCCTCTCGATTGTTTCAACCGATCCGGTTCGGACCAGAAGTCAACAAGTTTCTGCCACTAAGCATCTCCAGCTTTCCACTTCATCGACTTCTCCTGCCTTGCCTGTTCAACTGTCTCCTGCCTTGCCAGTCCCATATCTCTTTAAATCCCTAATAAGTAACATCCTATAAAACAGATGCATGCACGCTTTACTCTAACTAAACAAGTAAGCATCATATAACCAAATTCACCAGGATGTTATCTTGAAAGAGAGAGAGAAAGAACCTGAAATGTGACACCTTCTTCAATGATATCAGCTAAATGCAACAATGAGACCTGAAAGTGCTTCATGTTTAGTTACATAGTCTATGAAGAAGAATCATAAAAAAATGCAAACTAACAGTGGGTCACCAGGAACTTGTATGTAAACATGCAATTACATGAATTATTCAAGAAAGGGAAAATGAAATATCGTAAGGCTACAAACCAAACAAAATAAACTAACCCAACCTATATTTTCTACCACCATATCTAAAACATATCTAAAAAGACTTAAATTGATTGAATCATGAGTGTACACATTCAACAGCATTACAACACAATTGCATAAAACACTCATGTATTCTCTTCTAGTGTAGCTTGTGGTTAAATTAAGGTTAAGGGGGGCATATATGGCTTATTCCTTACAAAATACGAAAGTTATTTAGTCCCATATATAAAAAATACATTAGTTTTCCATAAAATTGATGTCTTAATCCGAAAAAAGTTTCTACCATGATAGAATATGACAAACTAAGCTGGAAAAAGTGTTCTAATATAACTCCCTGGTTCGAATATTACCTTATAAACTGATAGATGCACACTGAACAGCTATAAGAGAAAGAAACCAGATTTGAATATGATAAAGAAACGAATTTTGTCAAGTTAATAGCCAAACTTTTATATTCCAGTAAGACTATGATGAATGTTGTTGGAATCAATAGGTTTGACATGCAGACTCGTTTAGGTTTAACATCAATAGGTTTAGCATCGTTGTGGATTTGGTTATATGATGCTTACTCGTTTAGTTAGTACAGTTTTGTAAACTACATGTTCTATCGCAAGATAACATCTGGTGAATTTGTATTATCTTAAATGGGTCAAGTATAAAAGAGTAGCTGAAATTGAGGTCAAGCTGGTTCAAACCACCCAATATCTGTATTTATCGCCTCAACTTCCTAATTTTTTTTATTTAAAAGATACGAAATATTGTTGTAATAGTTATGTTTTTGTAACCATAATTCTTTCCGTCATTTTTTTAAGTACCAAAAAGTGTTTGCTTTGGTCATTTGTAACCTAATCCACTTTGATCTGTTACCCTACCTAAATATGCCAGAGTTGCTAACATGAATTTTACTCCCTAAGTTATTAACTAAGCATTTAACCATAAACAATCACATCAAACACGAAAACGAAACCTATCAATAATCAAATAATCACTTCTAAAACACAATGCCAAACACTCCCAATCCGCACCTCGTAAATTACTATCCCTATCCAAACACCACGGTTACAAGTTACAACCTTAACATCACACATAACAAAATGCGAATTATACCAAAATACAAACAAACCTTCGGCGGACGAGACGACAGCTGGTGGTTCGGCTGTGATGGTGGTGGCAGAAAGCGGCGGTGCTCCGGCAATGGCGAGCATAAACACTTCCTACACAAACAAAAAAACCCAAAAACATAAGCAAACCAAACATACACAAAAATAAATTGACACAAATTTACCTAAAAGCAAAAAAGTAACGGTGGTGGTTTCGTGTGCACATAGGTGCGTGTGTGGTGGGGTTGAAGGTGGTGGCGGTGGGGTTGAAGGTGATTTGTGGTGTTGAGGCAGTTTTTGTGGGGAGCAGTTAAGATAGCTATGTTATTTTATTTAGTTTAATATAGAGGGGAAAAAGATATAGAATATTTTGGCGGGGAAAAAGAGATAGAGGGAACTACACGTTTCCACTTCATAAAGGATTTTAATTATAAATATAAATGATTTTAATTAAGTATAAATAATTTAAAATGATTTAAATAAATTTAAAATAGTTTATATATTATTTTGATTAATTATAAATAATTCCAAAATGATTTCAATTAATTATAAATAAATTTAAACTAATTTAAATAAATAACAAATAATTCAAATAAATTACAAATAATTTAAAATGATTTAAATTAAATAATAATAATTTATGATTTAGATAAATTAAAAAATAACTAGAAAATGAATTAAAATAAGTTAAAACTATTTAAGTTAACTTTTGTACTAGACTATTAAACTAGAGGTGGAAACGAGCCGAGCTGAACGGAGACCGAGTTAGTTAGAGATTACAACTATGCAGTCAATATTGTTACTTACTATGACAAGACTTTACAAAACTAAGTAAACGACAAAACCCAAATGACAAAAACATTACTGACTTTTTACTATCGGTCATCGTTAAAAGCTATTAGTTTTTACATTGGTGCGGGGTCAAGGGGCAGAGCCCCTTGTTGGGGTCCCGCTCCCAAATGAGTGGGCGGGGGTCGAGGGGAGGCCTCTTCACGTGCCCGATTGCCATTGTTCCTACGACCTTGACCCCCATCAATAGCCACAACTTGGTTCGGACGACCTCCCCCAGGTCTTTGTGCTTGGTTCAACTTAAGACATGCTGCCTTGAAATGATCGGTACCACCACATTCAAAACATGCTCCACGAGCAGCAGTTGGGTTTCTAGCATTCACTAGGTTCACCATCCTAGGTACCAATCTACAGTCCTTAGCAAGATGCCCAAGGCGGTTACAACTAAAACAAGCTCGACAAGGCGACTTAGGTGAGTGGTGCAGGTTACAGTTCGTACACTTAGGTGTCGTATCCGTGTACTCTCTCCTCACTAGATTAGCAGTTGTAGCAAAAGCATTCCCAGTCCTAGACCTCTTGTTATCATCCTTCACATTCCTATCTCTACTAGGCTCTTCACCGGTACCTCTCTTTTCAGTATTCTTCTTAAGTGATCCATTCCTAATGGCTTCATCTGTTAGTGTACCAGCTTTCTGCACAGCTTTTTGAATTGTTTCTGGCTCCGTTGCTGCCACCATCCCACAGATCTGTGGAGCAAGGCCATAGATGTACCTCTCAATTCTCTTGTTCTCAGGGGTAACTAAATGGGGAACTAACCTAGCCAATTCATGAAACCTATTAGTGTACACAGCATGGCCAGCCCCGACCATGACGTGGTTCTAAAACTCAGTTTCTAGTTTCTGCATCTCATTGACCAGACAAAATTCCTCTCTTGTCAAATTCTTAAAGTCTTCCCATGACATCCCAACAGAGGCCTCTCGGCTTGGTGTGTGGATCTGAGAGTTCCACCACGTGAGATCCTTACCAACAAATGATCCACCAGTGTACTTTACCTTTTGGTTATTGTCACACCCCGTCAGCAGCGAAAACACGGGAATGTAACATAATGATCAATCATAACACAAGATACATAATAGAGAAAACTAAAATGCATTAATGAAAGTGTCATGATGACCATCAACCTCAAAACAACCTTGAGTGATGTCCCATCCAAGAACACATCACATAGTCACCAATTATTACAACCATAAGCCCACGCAGGGGTCCACATAATCTTATCCTTAATCCTCAAGAAACCAAATCCATAACAAACATCAAATGCAAGACTTCTCAAACAAGATTCCTACGGGATTCTCTAAAAGTCCGCTACACGCACCACAACCTTAACGATCATTTACTTCACCTGAAAATGATACTCGAAAACGTCAACAATAATGTTGGTGAGCTCGTAGGTTTGACTCAAAACCTAGTTGTTTTGTCAATCATTTAAACAGTGGATAATAATACTATATAGCAGTGAATATATGCAACAAACCCATGACTTAGCATCCTCGCTAATCAAGTGCGATGACCTAGCATCCCCACTAGTCACCAAACCAGCATATACCAATGCTCTTGAAGCCATAACTTTGATATGTCACTTACGCACCTAAAGGGCCTACCAGCTGGAGCACTATATTAGGGCAGGACCACAACCCTTGTATGCCAAACACATTACATGCAAGTAAAACCAGAACCCTTGCCATGCCAAACACAGTACATGCAAGTAAAATTACAACCCTTGCTATGACAAACACAGTACATGCAAGTAAAATCACATTACATATATTCACATAGCAACCATAAACACATAAATTGTCCCAAAAACAAAACTACGTTTCGTACAGTTCAGAAAACAGTTCAAAACACATTTGAGTATCATTTTCCCCTAACTGAAAAACACTCAAAAAATAGGGCTACGAGAACTCACCTCAATTTAGTCTTTAGCAACCAAATCTCAATCACACAAGCAAATGCAACGACGTCTACACACGACCTAGTCCAGTTAATGTCCCATTTTAATCATTCATTTCCAAAACAGTTTTTCAGGTATGATGCATAGAGGTTAGACGCATATTGTACAATTATCTTTAACGTTTTAGTGGTGTGATGGTTGACGACTTAACTCCAACAGATATCTTAGTAAAATATACTTATACTATTTACGTAGAATATATAAGTAATATAAGTAAATATTTATTTTTAAACCGTTAAGCTAAGTTAGGCCTTAAATAGCATAATGAGCTATAACCAAAAGCCACAAAATAAGCCAAACCACAATAAGGTCCACAATAAGCCACGACTTTTGGGCCGCAAGCCTTATAAGCTCAAAATAAGTTTACCAAGCTTATTAATAAGCTAATAAGCTACGTAGTTCCTTTAGGTACTAAAATAAGCTATCAAAATACGCTTATAACAATAAGATACCATAGATAAATAATCGAAACCAAGTTTCCTTGTACCCTTTATTTAGCCGAAAGTTAATAAGCCAAAATAAGCCGAATATGCTTATTTTTAAGCTAGACAACAAATAAGCTACTTAGCATACATATGTTTTTCAACAATCAAAACCACGACATAAAAATGATAAACCCTTATTCCCTTTTTATTTGTGTTCGAACCAAAAACGCACCCTTAATGGGTTTTTGTAAATTTTTCGTGTTTCATTTTTAGAAAACGCATCGTACAAATAGCTTCTACGCATCATTAGATATTCAAAAGTACAAGTTAAATCAAAATTTAGAAGACTTACAAAGAGGATTTTGAAAGCGAGCTAGGACACGGTCCGACAACCTAAACGTTGTTTAAATGATAACCTGACTACTAGAATCAACCCGAAAGTGTTTTAAACCATCATGTTCTTGATCAAAATCAAAAATAAAAGTGTATGTGTTGTGTGTGAGCTTGGACGAACCCAAGGAGAATAGAGAGAAGAAAAGAAGTGTGTGTGTTCAAAATTATGAGATGTGTGTGTAAAATGAATCAAGACAATATACATGTACTAGAGGTTGGGACACTTTAGCTAAAAATTAGCCACCCTTGTCCCCTTAATGGTTCAAAACGAGATGGAATCCAAGAGGAGTTTGGGGTGCTTCTTTTTGTGTCGGTTCCCCCTAAGACTCAATGATCTCGATTTTAAAATGCTACCCGATGCTTCCTATTATTTTTAATGAACTCAAAAATACTTTTTCATGAATTTAGAATATTTACACGACATATTTCACAGTCAAATTGCCTTAGATTCGATTCGAACATTAACGGACGTGCCAAAACTCGTTATAAGATATCTCAAGCTATACACAGGACAAACCTCCCGGAACATGATCACATAGATAAAATCTTCTAAAAAGGATTAACACAAGCACATATAACCAAGATCAACATAGATTCATCGTCACACGGTAATTGCTCAAATGAAAATGACAAAAGTCAAATAGTCAAAGGACTAAATTAGAACATATAGATCTTAGAAAAGTGCAAGGGTTACACGCAAGGTCAAAGATCTTTAGATAAACATGCTTAAGACAAGAATAAAGATTGTCGAGGCAAGATTGAAAATGAAAAGGCATCCCGAGGACCACGCATGTAAGTAAGGTGCAATAGTTTATGAACTTTTAAATGACATGGGAAATCTTCGTATGGAGTAGTAATTCGTATGTTTAATTTAAGGGACACTTGTCAAATTCTTCTTAAGTTGCCCAGTCGCCAAGTCGTCCTCAGCTATTTTGGCTCAAAAATGTTTTTTGGGTTATAGAGTGCTATCACGTATGACACTTATTTTCCTTTAATTTAATGTGTTCATTCGTGTTTTTATTTTAAGGTGTTAATGTTTCTCCGCTCAGGCGGGATTGAGTCTGTTGTTGTTGGTGGTGGTGGTGGTGGTGGTGTTGTATGTGTTAATGTTTATATGGTTAAAATGTATGATTATGATAAGTGGTTGTGGGAACAATCCATGAACAATATTGACCGCATATTTTGTAAATCAATATTATTTGCTTAACATCTCATGTATAGCCATATTATCTCGACTCATCCGTTTATCCTCTTATGTATATCCATATCTTCCTGACTCAACCGTTTAACATATCATGCATATTCATATCACATCGACTCATCCGTTTAGCTTATCTTGTATATTATATCATCTCGACTCATTCGTTTAACATATCTTGTATATCCATATTATCTCAACTTATCCGTTTAACATATTATGTATATTTATATCATATGGACTTATCTGTTTCATGTCTATCCATATCTTATCGACTCATATGTTTACAACTTAAACACATTTAAACTACAATTAATATGCGCTCTCGATACAAAAGTATCGAGTATACATAATTACTTACATTCCACCATATCTTCTCGACTCATATGTTTACAACTTAAACACATTTAAACTACAATTAGTATGCGCTCTTGATACGAAAGTATCGACGATACATAATTACTTACATTTCCAACTTAGACACATTTCAACTACATAAATAATTTTTTAATAAAATATTAATTTTTTGAATAAACTAATTTGTATATTTTTTAAATAAATTTTAGCAATTTTAAATAATTGTAAAACCTTTTTAAATGGACCTACACCTTTATAAAAAAATTTAAATTAATTTTAAAAAGTTTTAAAACAATTTTTAATGAAAATACACCTTTAGCGACGACTTATGTCGTCTCTAAAAAGATTCAGTGGTTTTTAATTTTCGATTTGCGTTTTTCCAAGGGAAGAATAAATAGACTTTTTTTATGGTAGCTTTTGCGACGACGGTCGTCGACGCTAAAAGTCAAGGTCCTATTGTTCCTTGTTTGACCATAGAAAAGTTGAAAATGGTGGGCCCCACTTGCTCCTTTAGTGACGACTTGAGTAGTCTCTAAATTGCCTCCCTAGCCAAAAGTTCGGTGTAGTGTAGACATGTGCCCAAATAAATTTGGAGAAATTAAAATGTTAAATAATGGAATCTCGGTGCACGAGTTGCCCCACTTTTGCAAATGTAACATAGAAACAAAGGTTTATGCAAATAATAACTTTGTGTAACATCCTAATTTCGCGTAAAACACAAATGACATGATGCAAACTTGAAGAAGTATAACTTCGATATCCATTTTAATGGGCAAAGTGACAAAATTCAAAATTTGACAAGTTGTTCGGTTTCTCATTAAACATTTTTACTTCATTTTCTCGAACATAATAAGATTTAGCTTAATGACTTCTGAAACCAAATACAGTCAATAATTTATACAATACCATTAAACTTTATTGGATCGGAATAAAAAGACATGACACCAATGAATGATACACGACACTATTAACAATCACATTTGCCAAAAATGACATGATATTTCCTTGTCTCATAGAGAGAGAACCCCCAAAATTAATAATCTTCAATGAAATTGCATATTAGTTACACTGTACTATCAAAGATAACATGATAAAAGATTTTTATTCATTTATATTTTTAGAAAGAGGAGACAAAACAATCCTTATCAATCTACTCTTGTACCATGTGAATAAAATGGATGATGATGAGGTGTTATCATGTATATGACCTCCTCACTAGGGTATCTTTTGTCCCATTCTCATATCCTCCCAATCTTTATTATTGGAATCTCCTTTCAACATTGTTTTACACATAAGTTATAAAAGTAACAACATTTTTCTTGTTATATAGATAAAAATATGTTAATGTGTAGACAAAAGGAGGAAACTATGCATGATAATATATGAGCATTTGCATTGTACATTGAAGCTAGAGTGAGAGATTTTTACCAAGTGGAGTGAATTTTTTATCCGCATAATGTAAAATATTGTAAAAAGTCTCAATTTTTCTCGAATGAACCATGTCAAAAAAAATTGGGTTACAAGTTTTGTTTAGATGTTGTTAAATTAGGAATACAAATAGTTATTACACCATTCCGCAAAAAACAAAATAGTACGTAAGAGTAATTTAATTAGACGGGACCATAACTACTTGGAAGTATTGAAAAGTTCCCACGCGAGAGAATAAAACCTTTACATACACTGAATCATCTAGCTAGATGTGTTTTGGTTCTATCCGAATCTTGATTTGATTTGTAACTCATAAAAGCCATGCACCTTTGAAAAATATGTTTTGATTCGATTAGGTTTAAGATTAGAAGCATATATAACCTATCGTGTCATGAAATCAAGTCATTATACTCTAAAGTAACGACTATATCCACATCACTGCCAGTTCGACAACAGATAAGCGTCTTATCAT
>BQNB010077376.1:0-25686 GCA_026074375.1 Tanacetum coccineum | reverse complement strand
CTCTTGTTTTAACTCCGTTTTATACGTTCTTTATGTCCACGGTTTCATATTAAGAAGATTTATCAAAATATTATATTTATGATAATTTAGCTACTTGTGAACAGTAACTTTTACTGTTTTTGTAAAATTATATAAAACTACTTTTATATATTTAATCTTTGTAACCTTATAAACATCATAACTTATTCATTTTAATTCCGTTTTTAATGATTCTTATATGCATGTCTTCATAATTAAAAGTTCTATCCAAGTAAAATATTTTACAAAAACTCACTGTTATGAACAGTAACGTATTTTTATAAAATGACTTTTATAAAAACACTTTTTATCGTAAACTTGTAAATAGCATAACTTCTTCGTTATAGCTCGGTTTTTCGAGTTCTTTATATATTTAGAATCGTCATGAAATGTACTATTTTAATAAAATATAAAATAAATATTATTTTTTTGAATTAAAACAGTAGGTTTTAGTAAAAGTTTATAAAATTGTTTTTATAAGTTTTTAACTTAATTAATTTGCTACAAGTCCTCTAATTTATGTAATTACACATCTTGCATATAAATCAAGTCTTTGAGTTCATGACCATCATATATAGTCTAAAGTGTCCAAGAAAAATGTCCATCATGTTTATTTATTTATATACACTATATAAATAAATAGTTAACCATAACTTTAACAAATATTTATATAAACTTGCAATATTTTATAAACATGTATAAAATATAACTAGGTGATGATTAACCATATAACAATTATATAAAAATTGAAATGAATAATTTGAGGAGATTATGGTTTATAGTAGACCTTAGGAAGATGAATGAAGATGATACACAAGATCACAACCAAATATTTACCCTAAATACTTCAAGAAAGCCCTAATCCAACAGTTGAAAACCCTAACTTTTCATTAGATTAAACCTTGTATAAACCAATACCTAAGCTTCCAAATCAATTTCTAACACCTTAGATATGCCTAATATCAACCCTTGTACACTTGTAATACTTGAGAAATCAAAACTATGAATTATTTAGGGTATGTAGTTTGAGTCGTGGCTTAGGTCATAAAAAGGAGAGGGATTTTGTTGATTTTTGCTAGGTAAAATAGAAGTGTAAGTTTACTTGTAAATAGGATGCCTTATATAGCTAAAATATCTATAAAACCATTAACTTAACCATGGTTTATAAGTTTAAATGACTAGATGTAAGAAGCCCATGGGGGGATGGTTCTTGTGTAAGAAAGTATGAAAATATGTAAGGAAAGTTAGTAATTGTAAGATAGGTTGCTTGTGTATGTAATAAACACATGCATGATTCTAGAAGATAATATTTGCATCATTTTTGTGTTGTTTCTTGTCTTAGAACCGGACCTATATGTACATGTATAAGGAAATTGTGAAATTTTTTAGTATTGGGTATAATTGTGGGTATTTGATTGAGTATAGATAGGTATTGGTGCTTCCGTGTATGCCTAAATGTATTTTATTGCAAAACGTAAACGTTTTACGTAACCAATAAAAATAAAATATAAAAAGTTGATTATTACTTTCGTAAAAATAACATAATGCTTACTTGACGTAAACTTTTATTTTTTTGGTGCCCGTTTACGTTGAATGTTGATTTTTAGTTTACGCGATTTAACTAAACGATAAAAATTTAAAGTAAACGCGTAAAAGTCTAAAAATAATAATGGAATAATTTAAGTCGTAAAATGACTTGATATAACGGATTGTTACAGTCTTCTCTCGTTAAAAGAGCTTTGCCATCAAAGCTTTAAGACGTGGTAATGGATGAAGATGCGCGATTGGTGAAGAGGTGCGGATACTTCTTCTTGAATTGATCCTTACGTTCCCATATGAACACAAGGGTTCCATCAAACCTTGATAATTGGGACGCGGCTTTGCTTCAACTGCTGGACTTCACGATCTATAATTTCCACTGGTTCTTCAATGAAGTGGGGTTTATCATCAATGTGTATTTCATCCAACGGAATTACCAACGGCTCGTCAGATAAACATTTCTTCATATTGGATACGTGAAACGTGCTATGAACCCTGCTTAACTATTAAGGGAGTTCGAGTCTATAAGAAACGATTCCCACTTTGGCTAACACCTTGAAAGGTCCAATATACCTCGGGGTTTAACTTCCCCTGTTTGCCAAAATGGATAACCCCTTTAACATGACTCGGTCACCAACTTGAAATTCTAAAGGCTTACGCCTCACATCAGCGTAACTCTTCTGGCGATCATGAGCGGCTTGAATTCTTTGTTTGATTTGAACAATCTTCTCGGGTGTCTCGTGAATAAGTTCTGGACCGGTGAGCTGAGCGTCTCCGACCTCGGCCCAACAAACAGGTGATCGACACTTCCGACCATAAAGTGCCTCGAATGGGGCAGCTTTAATACTAGCGTGATAACTATTGTTATACGAAAATTCGATCAACGGTAAGTGCCTTTCCCAACCTTTCCTAAAGTCTATTACGCAAGCGTGTAACATATCTTCTAGTGTCTGAATGGTTCTATCGCTTTGTCCATTGGTCTGCGGATGGTATGCCGTACTCATATCCAAACGAGTACCTAAAGCCTTTTGGAATGCCCTCCAGAAATTCAACGTAAATCTACCATCACGGTCACAAATGATTGAGACTGGTATTCCATGTCTCGTAACTACTTCTTTCATGTACAGTCTTGCTAATTTGTCCATTGGGTCATTTTCCCTTATCGGTAAAAAGTGTGTAGACTTGGTAAGACGGTCTACAATTACCCAAATGGTATCATAACCACTTGACGTCCTTGGGAGCTTGGTGACAAAATCCACAGTGATATTGTCCCACTTCCATTGAGGAATCTCAGGTTGCACCAACAAATCAGATGGCTTTTGGTGTTCAGCTTTGACATTCAAACACATCAAACACTTGCTAACATAGGTGGCAATGTCGGCTTTCATGTTGGGCCACCAATATAATTTCTTCATGTCTTCATACATCTTGTCGGAACCCAGATAAACAGAATATTTCGACTTGTGGGACTCATGCATAATCAAATCCCTTAGGTTACCATAGCACGACAACCAACTTCTGTTATTCAAACATAGCGTTTCGTCAGCCCAACTTTTTCCTTCCTGTTGTGGTTGTTGATTCCATTTAAATTTTCAATCAGCATACCTCTCGCATCCTCGACCTTGAGGTTTTCTAGTTTTCTTGCCTCAGTCTGAGCTTCCAATATTTGCTTGGGAAGATCCAAGCCAATAGTCATTACTAAAGCTCGAACCCGTAATGGCTTAATTCGTTCCTTTTACTTTATAGAGTCAACACTACATTTGCTTTTATAGGTTGATTACAGATCTCAGAGTCGTAATCACTGATGTAATTCTAACAAACGACGTAGTCTCATGCTCTATTTCCTTTGATCAAGGATGTGTTGCAAACTTTTGTGATCAGTGAACACAGTACACTTCATTCCATACAGATAGTTCTCCAAAGTGTCTTTAGGAGGAACACTTTTGCCCCTATATACTCAGATCTTGAGTCGTGTAATTCTTTCTCATGGATCTTTAAATGACGTGATGCATAAGTAATCACCTTCTCGTTCTGCATTAACACAACAGCTAATCCCTTATGCGAAGCATCGTAATAAACAATAAAGTTCTCGGCTCCTTCAGGTAAAGCCAAGATAGGTGCGCTACACAGTTTCTCCTTCAACAACTAGAAAGCTGCTTCTTGTTTGTAACCCCTTTCAAACTTGACCTTTTTCTGGGTTAGCTTGGTCATTGATTTGGCGATCTTCGAGAATCCTTCAATGAATCTTCGGTAAATATAACCGGCAGACCTACAAATATTGACGGATTTGTTGGTGACTTAGGAGTATGCCCAATCTTAATTGATCGATCTTGGCGAGAATCACGGGAACTGGCCCGTAATGTCTATCATGTGAACAGGAACTGTACTTTTGGAATACTCTAATATTCAACTTCTTAGATAATTCTTGCATACAACTCATCCTTCTTAAGCATTCTAAGATTAACATTGTGATGCTCTTCAGTGCATTGCTTGTTCTTGAGTAGGATCGTATATAATCAATAAAGACAATCACGAATTCGTCCAGATATGGTTTACACATTCGATTCATGAGGTCCATAAATACAGCCAGTGCGTTAGTCAAACCAAATGGCATAACTTGAAATTCATATGTCCATCCTTGAGTATTGAATGCGGTCTTTGGGGATGTCCTTCTTCATTGTAAAACTCTGTTAGTTGATTGATACCACGGACGCTACTTGGTCGTTCTCCAACCATCTTCCTCTCGAGTAGACACTCGACCCTTGAAGTTGATCGAATAAATCGTCAATCTTTAGAAGCGGATAACAGTTCTTCACCGTTAGTTTATTCAATTCCTGATAATCGATGCACATTAATCGATGCACATCTGGAACAATCCATCCTTTTTCTTGACAAACAAGACCAGATCTCCCCAAGGTGAGGAGTTGGGTCTTATAAAGCCTTTGTCGGAAAGTTCCTGCAGTTGATCCGACAATTCTTTCATCTCGGATGGAGCCAATCGATAAGGCGCCCATGCCACAGGTGCAGCACCAGGTACTAAATCAATTTGAAACTCCACTTGTCGGGTTGGTGGAATACCTGGCAAGTCCTCGGAAAATACTTCGGGGAAATATCGAACAATAGGTACATCTCCAAGTCGCTTCTCCTCCGACTTGTCTTTAGCCTTCTTTGCAGTAACATGTGCCAAAAAGACATGACATCCTTTCAGCAAATACTTTTGCGTTTTGGTGCACGAGATGATGTTTAATCGAGACCCGTGCTCGTTTTTGCTTCTGTCACCACGAAAAATTAAGATTTCATTTCCAAAGGGAATACGAACGATCTTCTCGTCACAGACGATTATAGCATTATATTTTGATAACCAGTCTATGCCAATTATGACGTCAAAACTACCCATCTCTACGGGCATTAAGTCGATGTTGAATGGATGATTCAGAAAATTCAAAGTGCAACCCCGTATAAGTGTATTAACCTAAATCATTCTATCTTCAGCTAACTCGACATCATAACCATGGTCTAGTGTAGTTGGGATGATATCAATCAAAGAACTAAATGCAAGTATACACAATAAACAACATCGAACACGAACTCCTTTCTGAACCAGTATCAAGATCAATCGAAGCATAACTGGTTGTTTAGTAGGAACGTAACGTGTAACCACATTGGAGTTTAGCTGTCCCTGCAGTGCCCACACAGCATATGCCCTTGCACAACATTGCTGTTTAGGATTATTCATTCTGACTTAGTCCCACGCTAGTTAAAAAACTTAGTACCTGGTTAGTTGTAGTTAGTACTAACGTACAGTGTTAAGTACTTGATCAGATTAGTTAGTACCGTTAGTATAAAAAGTTAGTATCGTATAGTAAAATATGCTGAGATACTCTTAGGAAAGGATATGCATGATCTTTGTACGCGTTTTGTAAAGCCCATTAGGGTTTCCTTAGCCTATAAAAGGAACCCTATGCATAGTTAGTAGATATAGTTCTACACAAGATTATAGAGATCAAATCAGTAATCATAGTTTAAATCCCTTATCCTAGGCAATTCAAAGTTTAATATAAAAGTACTTTTGTGCTATTCAATAATTGTTCTTCTAGCATTATTGATTAGATTCCGCATAATCAATAGTGTTCACATCAGTGTTTCATATTGTTGCGTTAGATCATCTAAAGGAGCAAACTCTTTGCAAGTTGAAGGTTTAGATCTATTCAGTAAAACGATCCAACAAGTGGTATCAGAGCTTGTGTGGAAACTCTGATTAAGAAGAACTCAAAGGTAAGATGGCAGAAAAAGACATTCCTCCACCCACAATCACTGCAATGAAGATCCCTATCATCAGGAAGGGAGAGTATGATATATGGAGCATGAGAATGCGCCAATATATCTGTCATACAGACCATAATCTATGGGATGTTATTGTCAATGAGATTTAAAAGAAGAGCCTGCACCAACAATTAGAGAAACATCTCCCCTCCCCTCCTGCTCCTAAAACTGCCAAACAACTGGTTGCAAGAAAGAATCAAGAAAGAGTTAAAAGCATCTTGCTTTTAGCAATACCTGATGAAATACCTCCTCAATTTCACAATGTTGGCCTGATGCTAAATCAATCTGGGAAGGCAAATCAAATCGAGATATGGTGGTATGTTGAAACCAAGAAGAGCAGAAAAATGTTCTAAAACACAATTTGAAAAATTTTTCTAATGCATCAAAAGAAAGCTAGAACAAGAGCTTATGATAGAATCCGAAAACTGATAAGTCAATTGGTAGGTTCAAGGTGCTACCAATTTCAAAGAAGACATCGAACCAAAAGTTTCTTAGAACCTTTCCTTCTTCATGGAATCAATTTGCCCTCATCATGAGAAATAAGCCTGATCATTGATGAGATGATATTGATGACCTTACAACAATCTTAGGGTATATGAAAGATGATTGAAATGGTCTCAGTTTTCCAACCTGCTTCTCAAAATTTTAGGCTTTTCTTCTCACCTTCCTCTGAAAATACTTGAACATTACTAATGAAGTTTATGACTGCCAGTGGAATTTTTTGGGTTTAGTAATGCTGGTAGAAATTATCAAGTCTAACACACCATTGCTCATGATATAGCTTACTCTTCCTTGCCACAACCAAAACCATTCCTCAACTTGAGAATGAAGGATTTTCCAGCAGATGGAATGGAGAGACTTGGAGGAATTAGATCTGATGGTAGGTGGCTATTGACTGTCAGAGTAATAGAAATTACATTCAAAGGACAAGAAGGAAAGATGGACTTAAAGAAAAATGACTTGTTTCTCTTGATAAGTCAAAGATTGAGTGCTACAACTATCACAAAAAGGGCATTTTGCTAGAGAATGTAGATCTGGAAGGAGTCAAGGAAGAAGATCTTATGGTGACAATGGCAGGAGCAATGCACCAACAAATGAATCTTCATCACAGGCATTGGTGGCTTAAGATGGTCTAGGAGGCTATGACTGGAGTAATGATTTTGAAGTAGAACCAGTCAACTATGCTTTGATGACAATATCCTCTTCAAGCTCATCAAGTTCTTCTGACAGTGAGGTACAAAAATGTTCTAAATGTATTGAATCATTTAATTGTCTTCAAAAGAACTATGATACTGAAAGAGAAAAGCATAACAAAGCAAAACTAGAAATCAGGGGTTATGAGATAGCCTTAGAGTCACTAGAATCTAGGATTCTTATACATGAAAAGAATGAGTTAGCTTGGGGTGAGAAATATGAATTTCAGAACTATGAGCTTAAATGTAGAGAAATAAAAATTAACAACTTAAATCTGGAATTAGAGAAGGTTGTTAAGGAAAGAGATGACTTAAAAGATAATATTGCTAAATGGGAAGAATCAACTAAGAATCTTGAGGAAATACTTAACAGTCAAATGAGTGCTAAAGATAAAACTGGTTTAGGGTATAGCACACAATTGAATGAATTAAGTAGCAATCATGAAATGATAGTGAAATAGTTTTAGTGGTTTTGATGGCAAGATCTATAGATGAAGATTCCACACCACTAATGATAGTCTTCTCAAGCAAGGGGAAAAAGCTATTCTCCTCACCCATTACAGGGAACTTCTTAACTCCAAGAGCTGACATATCTTTTGCTGGGTTAGATGAATATGCAATAAGGAATAAAATCATTGAATCACAAACATCTAAGCTTAATAATAAAACAAGTGAGATTACAGTCCAAACAAATGATCAAACACAAGAAACTGCCTAAGTCGCTAGTGATCAGTTGTCTCTAATTCCTAAGAATTAAAGAGATAAGTTATCATTAAGGAGTGACACTCATGATGATGATAAGAAGTGTCCGAATGTGAAAAAAAAAGTTAGAGACCTAGACTCAAACACTTAATACTAAGAGATGTATAAAAGTGGTCAAAATCTAAGAACAATGGAATTAGTTTTAAGAAAAGTAAAAGTCTTGTTTGTTTGGTAAAAGTACTGATCATATTGATCAAAGACTGTAATTTCCATGACAAAAAAGAGTCAGAGCCTAACTAAAAAATGAGGTAATACTGGTCAAAATGAAAGGGCAAACCAGTATGTGCATAAATACCAAAAGGGATTAATCATCAAACTTTTCAAAATACCCACATTTAAGTAAATACCTTTGTCCCATCAGAGTACTAACCAGTAACAGGATTTTAAGTACCGCTAGGCCTGTTATACTATGCTAAGGACCTGTTAGTACTGGCTAGGCCTGTTAGTACTGCTAGGCCAAGTATTAATATTGTTAGGCCTGTTAGTACTGCCAGGCCAAGTATTAGTACTGCTAGCCTGTTTATGCTTCTAAGACCAATGTACCCAAAAGGGAATGTAAGACCAAAGGCTCATGGTCACCTATCAAGAAGTCTTACTACACAAAACCAGCATTTTGACCCAAAGACTTAAAACAAGATGTTAAAACTTTTTAAGGGTTCATAAAATAAGACTACTAACTACTGCTAAAGGACAAGAGCATAGTTATACTGGGAAGGTAAGCGAGAATACAGACCTATAAAAGGACAAGATGATTTGGAGGCCTAAGTAAAATTTCTGGATCATGTGTTCAAAATAGTGAGATCCATACATGCTCAAGAAGGGTGAGTAATTGTTTAACCCAAAAGGGATTTTCCAAAGTCTGAAATGGCTTGGATCCCCTAATAGATACTAATTCTCATACCTTTTTGCATGGCATTCACAAGATCTTGGTTACAGACATGCAGTGGTGGATAGTGTTGCCAAGCCATATGATCTGCAACAAAGCTTATCTTATTTATCTTTCAGACTATGAGATTTCAATGGAGGTTTTTTGTGCTTTTGGAAGTGATCCTAAAGGAGGGTAAAAAAACGGGTAAAGGTAAAATCAAAAATGCTAATTTAGACTTTTGATTATGATTACTTTGTAGATGAACTTTAAGTTTAACCTTTCTCTGGCGTCGTAAATGTTGACAAGAAAAATAATGTCCTTATTTACTGAGTCTGAATGCCGTATCTTGTCTCCTACTTTAAGCTTCTTGACGAAAGTCAAGTTGTACTTAGAGCTCCTAGAAAGGATGATGTGTACAGCTTAGATTTAAAGAACATTGTTCCTTCTGGAGGTATAACTTGTTTTATATGAGCAATTGCATAGCAGAATGAGTCCTAAAAATTAGCACAAGGAGATAGGTCATTAATGTTCAAAATATAAATAAACTTTTTAAAGGTCACCTAGTTAGAAGTTTACCTTCAAAAAGTTTTTGTGATGACCAACACCTTGTGTTGCCTGCAAGAAGGGTAAGCAACACAAGGCCTCCTGTAAGGCCAAGTTAGAAAGAATCATCAGAAAGCCCCTAGAATTACTTCATATGGACTTATTTGGACCTGTTCCTCTAAGAAAGTTAATCAACAAGAAAAGGTACTTGCTATGGTTTTGTTGTTACTGAATGATTATAGCAAATTTAGTTGGGTAAATTTTTAGCTACCAAGGTAAACATCTGAAATCCTTTGTAATCTTTATCATAGGCTTAGAAAACCAATGAATCATAATGTTACAATCATAGAAGTGAATAAGGGGACAGTTTAAGAACTATCTATTAAACTGAATTCTGAGCTAAGAAAAAATCAAAAGAGAGTTTAGTGTAGCTAAACTCCACAGCAAATGTGTTGCAGAAAGAAAAACATGACCCTAAATGAAGGGCAGCTAAACTAGCGTTACAGACTTTACTTTACCTATCCCATTTTGGGCAAGGCAGTTAATACTGCTTGCTATGTACTAAATAGGGTATTAGTGACCAAACCCCAAAATAAGACACCTTATGAACTATTAATAGGTAAATCACCTAGTATTAGTTTTATGAGACCTTTTGACTGCCCCTTGACTATTTTGAACACCCTTTAGATTTCCTTGGGCAAATTTTGATGGGAAATCTAATGAAAGATATTAGCTTGGATACTCTAACCCTAGTAAGTCCTTTAGAGTATACAACACAAGGACCTAAAGAGTAAAAGAGAATATGCACAGTAATTTTCTTGAAGATCAACCTAAAATGTGGCTGGAACTCGTCCTAGTTGGATGTTTTTATTGGAAAATCCCCCCCTGATTTTCTAACAAATTCAATGAATTATGTTCCTATTAGTGTAGAAAATCAGGTTAATGTGGATGCAGGTACACAAGATTCTTATGTTGCAGGTTCATCAGGAAAAGATAAAGGACCTACTCAGGAATACATATTGCTTCCTCTACAACCTCATAGGACAAGGTTTCCAGTAAAGGATGTTGTTCAGGATGCACAAGAAAAACCTTCTGAAAATGCTTCTTCAGACAAGGATGTCCAAGATTCAGAGGATGCTGCTGATAAGGAAGAACAACATCAGATACAAGAAAATGAAAAAGATTTGCAAGATGAACTTGAGATAATGGTAACTCAGGAATTGGCTGCTAAAGCTATGAATGATGTTTCAAGACAAGCCTTTGAAGAAGAAAAGAGGAGAATTGCATCTCAAAAGAAGGAAGCTCAAGCAACCAGTACTAACAAACTTAGTACTGATAGGCAATCTGTTAGTACTGATAGGCCATTTGTTAGTACTGATAGGTCTAACACACCATCTGTTAGTGCTGCTAGTACTCCACAGGTGCAAATGCTGATGAATCGTCATTTGTCTATCTTGGAGGAAAAATACCTATTCATGCATTTACTTTCCCTAATGCTGATTTACCTATTGATCTAAATATGCCTGACTTAGAATATGCTTCTGATATTCTTCCAAATGATGGAATATTCAATGGAGCTTATGATGATGATGAAGATGTGGGTACAGTGTCAGATATCAACAACATGGATAACACCATTGCTGTCCCAGGTCCTATTTCCCACACTCGAATTCACAAGATCACCAAAAGGATCAAATTCTAGGAGATCCTACATCAGCTGTTTAAACAAGAGGGAAGATTCAAAAGGCTTCTTCAGCATAACAAGCCTTGGTAAGTTACATTCACAAATAGATCAGAACAAACCACAAGGATCATCAGAACTGTTTTTTAGCCTTTGCATCATACATGGATTTAACTGTCACCAGATGGATTTAAAAGTGCATTCTCTATGGCCACTTATTGAAGAGGAGGGTGTACTTCCATCAATCTCCAGCTTTGTTGATCCTGCTCATAACCCAAACAAGTCTATAAGGTGATCAAGCTCTTTATGGTCTACAACAAGCTTCCTAAAAGCTTGTATGAGACACTTTCTTCTTTTTTGATGGAAAATGGTTTCAGAAGAGCTACCATAGACAAAACATTGTTTATCAAGAAGAAAAAGAGTGACATTATGTTAGTCCAAGTGTATGTGGATGACATTTTTTTGGTTCTACAAAGAAGTCTATGTGTACAGAGTTTGAAGAATGTATGCACAAAAGATTCCAGATGAGTTCCATTGGTGAACTCACATTCTTTTTAGGAATTCAAGTGAAGCAACAATCTGATGGAATCTTTATTAGTCAGGATAAGTATATAGCTGACATCTTAAAGAAATTTGATTTTTTATCCATTAGAACAGCTACCTACCTATTGATCCTAATAAGGCTCCGTCAAGGATGAAGATGAGTAGATGTAGATGTACATGTCTACATGTTCAGATTGGATCTTCTAAGTAATTTGACTGCCATCCAGGCCAGACATCATGTTGCTATTTTGTGCTGGTGCCAGATTTCAAGTCACCTCTAAAAGCTTCACACTTAAAAGCAGTAAAAAGATTTTTTTTTAGTACCTCAAACATCAACCCAAATTAGGTTTATGGTATCCTAGGGATTCATATATATATACTAGTTGCAAAACCCGCCCGATGGGCGGGTATGACTTGTGATTATTGTTTTCATTTTTATGTTTGGCTAAATATTTTTTTTTAAAATTTCGAAACATTTTTTAAATTATTTTTTTGTAATAAATGTTTCAAGAATGAAGGTGGTTTTGTAATTTTTGAATTTGTTATTTTTTTTGCTAATTATTGTTTTTTTAAGTTTGTATATTATATAAAGATTGTTTTAAGCAAAATATGTATTTGTTTTTTTTAAGATCTTACAACATATGCATATATATATATATATTAGTATATAGTATATATATATTATATGATATATATATATATATATATATATATATGATATAATTGAATTATATATATATATATTTACATTATATATAACAGGAGGCATTTGACAATTTTATGCCACATCATAATGCCATGTCATCGTGGATGCCATGTCATTAACTTTTGATTTATTTTTTTGAACTATTTTGACATATAATTTGTTGCCATGTCATCACGATTTGTTTTAATAATTTTCGGTTTTTAAAAAAATTGTCATTTAGAGGATTCTAACCTTGAACCTGGTTTTGTTGATGATATCTAGCTACAAACCACATAACCACTAGACTAACATATTTTTTTGAATTATATCTTCCAATTTAACATATATAAGCTCATAGTGGCAATATAGTTTTCAGATAATTTAGGAAATTATGGTACGAATAAATCATTCTTATTTTTTTTAGATAATTTAAGAATTAATTTTAAGAGATATCAATCAGAAAAATCATATTACCTACGTCTCCTAATGATAAACCCTAATGATAAACTTCTTTCAATTCTTGACACGAATACATTAGGGTTTATCATTGATGTTTGTCACACACATGGCTACAAACACAACTAATAATTTTCTCAGTGTTGTTATTTACAAACACGCATGGTTCATTTGTTAATTCTCAAAACCAACAGCTTGATGGAGATTCTTCAAACACAACTATGAGTTTTGCTTGGTTTTGTTGTTCTTGTAGTACAAGTGCTGTTATTTACTTAACTAGGATATTCTCATTAATAGATTTTTGTGGGAGGACTTGACTCTGAAGTCAGTGATGAATTGTTTGGCAAACATTTTCTCAGTTCGGTGAGATCTTATCTAGGAAAAGGATGTGGTTTTGTTCAATTTGCTAACAGGTAATGTTTATGGACTGAAAAAATATTTGTTTAAGCCTGGTAAAATTATTTTCTCCATAGAAGGAGTTCATTTTCATGTTTGTCTTTCTGTATTATAGAAGCAGCACCGAGGAAGCAATTCAAAACATGCATGGCACACTTATTGGAAAGCATACCATCTGTATATCCTAGGGTAAAACTCTTGCCAACAGACAGGTATGTATTCTGACTAGTCTCTAATTTCTTCTTTTCTAAGCATAATAATAACAACACACAAAACCACCACAAAGATTATTGAACCATATTCAAGTAATATATTAATAGCTATTATCATGCTGATAAACGGTATTAAAAAGCCACAAGAACATAAGCAACTCCAAATGTTTCTGATGCATATATCATTAATAGTCAACCTGCTGGTCTATAAAACTCCTCTAAAAAAGATTATACTTCTTTTTAATCGGAAATTTAAATAATTTGGTAATTTGATCTAGAAATTAATTTGCTACTTTTTTAAATGTATATACAAGGTCATCAAGCCTGTTGAATCAGGAGAGACAAGCCGCCTTCAAGTTATCAATTCATCCTTAATAAGTGGTGCTTTTGCAGTGGCGGTTTCACGAACATGTTTTGCTCCGTTAGAGACGAGTAGGAAACATTTGATGGTAGGGAGTTCTGGGCATTCTACTACTGAAGTTTCTCAGATATTATGCAGACTAAAGGTCAACAATATGTTGGTATTTACGTTGAAACGGATTTCAGAGCTTGTGTCAAGAAAGGCATAAGAAAGGATACATTTTTAGCTCTAAGACATAGTCATTTTACTCTCAATTTCAATTTTTGTTGTCTTTATAAACAAATACATATGAGTGATTGAGTTAAATGACATACAAGAGTAAAATATTTCAGAAACCAAACAGCTTAAATTGGCAATATTAAAGCAGAGAGCATTTGTCTGATAAAATGACAAGCTAGCATTTATTTTGGTGGTATAAATGAGACATGATTATTGTCAAAATAGGCTATATGATGACAACAAAGTGAACACTTATCTAAAGTGAAAGAAAACACATTCAAGCAGCTATGGCATGTCAATAGAGTGTGCCTTGAAGCTGCAGTACCCATAAGAAGAAAAAAATGAAGATGATGTTAGAATATTCTTACAAGCACTTAAAATTACATTCCCTTTTGTTGAAGAGCTAAGCTAAACCCTTATATTTTCCGATTTGAAGATCTATTTAGGGATGACGGCATTAACTTAGACCAATTTATATTAGATTCTTATCAATATATTTTTTATGTGGAAAAGATACAACTCAGAGTATTATCTCTAATAGGTCTTTGCTGCTCAAATTCCAGGCGATGCATATTATTGATGTTTATACAAAATTTGCGTATGAAGAAGCTACAATACCTGCAATACTGTGTCAAAAATATACCGATGAACCTTTATCATAAAATAAGCTTCTATATAAGGCAATTCAATCTCAGGTTGGAATGCGTACAACTGTATATTGATTTTGTGATTATAACCTACCTATTAAGACGGAGTTCATCTTTTTATTTGTACAAACCATTGTGAATTCTATTCAAGATAAAAGGTAATTCAAGTTGTATCCCTCCTGAGATCTTTTATTTTATGTGCTTAAGTACCAATTTTCTCTAAAACTATTAGACATTTTATTAGATGAAAAAAATACAGATCTGTAGAAACAAAACTACTCTTATGCAATGTTGTCCATTAGCAAGCAAACTTGCAGCTAATCCATGTCAAGCGAGACAGGCTACTGGTAACAATTGAACCCACATTTTTTTAATAAAAGACTACCTGTGTGTTTTTGTATCGTATAAGTCATGCTTTATTTGTAGAAACATGTGCAATCAGTTGTGTCTAGAATTCAAGAGTCTGAAGCGTTGAAGCAAATGCAGGCCGATACAAGCTTTGAGATGGGAAAATCATTAAAGGAGTAGCAAAGCTTCTCCAAAATCAATACCAACGCCAGAGAGCCTATACATGTGTTAAATTAAGAAAGGTACGGTTACTCAAATGCCTCATTACTTTTTGAGCATAATGTCATGTTGTGTCTTCCATAGTTAGGCACACCTTTTCCATCATGATTTATCTTTAGAAATAGTATCTAACATGTATCTTATACTCATTTCTCTAAAATACAATGGTCAATTAAATCTATTTTTGAGCTTTATTAAAGACTAGCATCCTACCTTAATAATATTATGTTCTCTTTCCAACAAAGTGATGAGTTGGTATTTCATCAGATTCCTTCCTTAGTATCCTTCCAACAACCGGCAACAAATCAACAAGATCTTATACTAGAGGTTAGGGATCATGTTACCATGGGGGTTGCAATGTGTCAGTTTGACAAGTTTTGAACTTCAATCCCAATTTACCTTTCATTTAGTCATACGTTTCTTTATTGCCAAGGTACACAACATATTTTTTAAATCGGTTTACTATTGTTATTGTCATAATCATTTATTAATCATATAATATGTTTTTTTATCCATTAACAGGTACTATGACTTTTGGTGAACATAATTCTTTATCTTAATCTTTCAATCTTTTGGAGAAAGCATTTGAATCTGGGATTGACTTCTTTGATTCTGCTGAAATGTATGTAATTTTTCTTTTTTATTTATTAGTTTTCAAATTAATGGTTTCAACATCTTTTTTATTATATAGGGAGTGTTTAGGTTAGCTTATAGTCTTACACAAAAAAGCCTGTGCTTATTAGCTTAGCACCTAAATAAGCTCTTTTAGAAAGCACCTCAACATTGGCTTGCTTATTTGTGCGAAAAGCTATTTTATTGAAAACGTATCCAACTTGCCAATTTTTGCTATATTATTTGTTGTTTTTCTTTATGACTTTTAAATCTACTTAACTTTCAAAAAAATCGCTATGTTCTGTACCGAATGACCAAAAATTGCTGATGTGGACAGGTACTCTAGCTATAGGTACACCACATAGAGAGTTTTGAAAGTTAAGCACATCTAATAGGGAATAACAGGGAAAAAAAGTGGCAAGTTTGATACTTTTCCAATCGGATAACCCATGTGCGAAATAAGTTTCTAAGTATGTCTAGGTACTCAAAACAGTTTAGGCGTTTTTAGTTTTGACAATGCAACGAGCTAAAAAATAATTTTTGTCCCAGTACTTCTTTTTCTTGTGACCGTTTTGGGCAGGTTTTTAACGAGTAATGTTAGTAATTTAATAGGAAAATGAACTTGAATTATATATCTCACACTGTAATATGTAATTTATGTCATGTGATATTTCATTCGGGAATCATGTGTGGAAATGAAATTTGATTTTTTGTTATGTGATTTTTTGTTTATTTTTTATTGCATGAATTCCAGCTATTTTTAAATAACTTCTATTTTTTTAGATCCAATGCCACAGCATGCAGAAACTCATAGACGGAGCAAAGAATACTTTGGTTGATGGGTTAAAGAGCGAAAAATACCTCATGATTGTGTTGTATTTGCCACCAAGTTTTGTGCTTTACATTCTTTGTGATTTGCTAATTGTAGGAATGTCATCTGCAACATGTATGATGTATCTATGTATCCATATTGCTCTTAGAGTCTTAGGTTTAATGTTGGGAATTATGCATTCCTGACTTAGTACCGTTAGTTATATTACTTAGTACCGCTAGTTGTAATTTGTACTGACAGTACAAAATGTTAGTACTGATCAGATAGTTAGTACCGTTAGTATAAAGTAGTTAGTACCGTTTATGAGATATCTTAGGAAAGGATATGCATGATCTTTATACGCGTTTTGTAAAGCCCATTAGGGTTTCCTTAGTCTATAAAAGGAACCTTAGGCATAGTTAGTAGATATAGTTCTACACAGATCATAGAGATCGAATAGTAATCATAGTTTGTAATCTGTAACCTAGGCAGATTCAAGGTTTAATATAAAAGTTCTTTTGTGATATTCAATATTATTCTTCTTAGCATTATTGATTAGATTTCGCATAATCAATAGTGTTTACTCAGCGTTTCATTATTGTTGCTTTAGAATTATCTAAAGGAGCAAACTCTTTGCAAGCTGAAGGTTAAGATCTATTCAGTAAAACGATCCAATCAAGTGAGTATAGAGATTGTGTGGAACTCTGATTAAGAAGGATCAATTGCATAGATGATAGAACAAGACATTCCTGCCACCCACTATCATTGGCAATGAAGATTCCTATAATCAGGAAGGGGTGATTCGTTATTTGGAGGCATAAGAATACGACAAATATATCTGTTCACACAGACCATACCCTATGGGATGTTATTATTGTCAATGGGAGACCTAGAAGAAGAGTTCTGCCACGAGCTGGAGAAACATCTGGCTCCCAAACAAACTGGCTGCTAATAAGGAATCAAGAAAGAGTTAAAGAGATCTTGCTTTTAGCTTCCTGATGATACCTCCTAAGGTTCATAATGTTGCAGATGCTTAATCACTCTAGGAAGCAATCAAAACAAGATTTGGAGGTAATGAAGAATCCAAGAAGATGCAAAAAAATGTTCTAAAACATCAGTTTGAAAATTTTTCTACTACATCAAATGAAAGTCTGGACAAGGCTTATGATAGGTTCCAAAAACTCATAAATCAATTAGAGGTTCATGGTGCTCCAATATCAAAGGCAATATATAAACCAGAAGTTCCTAGGAAGTCTTCCCTCCTTCATGGAATCACATATTGGCTCTTAATCATGAGAAATAAGACAGGCATTGATTGAGATTGATATTGATGACCTCTACAACAACCTTAGGGTCTATGAAGATGAGATGAAAAGGTCTTCAAGTTCCACTTCTACTTCTCAGAACTTGGCATTTCTCTTCTTCCTGGAGAACCATAGCAGTTATTACATGAAGTTTAGTATGCCAGTAGAGGATTTTGAGGTTAGTTACTGTGATGATACTAGTCAAGTTCCATCTACTCCATGTGCTCATGATGTAGCTTACTCTTTCTTTGCACAACCAACAACCAGTCATCAACTTGAGAATGAGGATTTTCATCAGATTAATGGAGATGACTTGGATGAATTGGATCTTCGGATGGCAGGTGGTATGTTGAATGTCAGAGGTAAAGCAGTTCATTCAAAGGACAGGACAGGACATGGATTTCATGGAAAAAACAAATTGTTGCACTTGATAAATCAAAAAATTGGAGTGTGATACAACTGTCACAGAAAAGGGCATTTTGCCAGGGAATGCAGATCTGGAAGGAATCAAGGGAGAAGATCTTATGGTGACAATGGCAGGAACAATGCACCAACAAATGAATCTTCATTATTATTGGGAATTATGCATTCCTGACTTTTAAGTATCCGTGTAGTTATATTAGTTAGTACCGCTAGTTGTAATTTGTACTGACAGTACAAAATGTTAGTACTAATTAGATAGTTAGTACCGTTAGTATAAAGTAGTTAGTACCGTTTATGAGATATGCATGAGATATCTTAGGAAAGGATATATGATATGTGTGAAAACACATATCCATTTTATATCAAAAATGGCCCTAAAAAGACAAAATTGTGCTTTAAATGCTTGAATATTGCTTGTTTTGTCTCTATGATTGTGTAGGTACGGATATTGCAAAAATCTCAAGAAAACGGTTAAAACCGGACAAACACGGACACGGGAAAGGAAAGAGAATACAAGAGCCGGGAGAATGCTATCAAAGGTCAACCAAAGTCAACTCATGGTCAACACTAGTCAACCACTAAATGACAAAACCCAAAAATTCCAAATCAGTCCCTCAAAGTTAACAAAATTCATAAAAAGTCCCTAAGCCCTAACGGTGTTATCTCTTAACACTATAAGAGATAACACTTGTTATCTCTTATATAAACCAACACCAAGCCCAAGCCCAAATACCAGGCCTAAAACCCTTTATAAACCCAAAGTCAAACCCCGGTTAAAAGAAGTCAAACACACCCTTTTTATACAAGTTTTTCATGCGGGAAAACTTGTTACTACTGTTCACCTTCGTCTTCGTTTAACCCTGAGTTAAAATCAAGGGGTAAATCTAAATTGGTGACATGGCTACGCAATTCAAGTGATAAAGACTGACATGGCAGAGTATTACATCACCAAATGCTCTTATTGGTCAATCCCCACAAAGGGAATGCTACGTGGATTGAAGAAAACATACAAGGAATGGGGTTTTTACACTAAATCATGCCTAAAAGAAGCACAAAGGCCTCTGACACACGGATTGCCACGTTGGCAATCCGTGTGATCAAAATCTAATCTAACGATGGAGAGAGAGCATTTAATGATTGAAGAATTAAAAGGACAGGATTTATGGGAGCATCTACCAACCTCCAAGGCCTAGAAGCATCTCCTGATGGCTATAAATAACCACTTACATTCACACACAAAGGAGAGTTTTTTTAGCTTTTGAACTTTAGCTTATGTAATTTTCATAAAATTAGCTTATGTAGTTTTAATTCAGTTTTTAAAAGCTTATTGTAATCTAATTTTTCAAAAAATATTGTAATCAGTTTTATAGTTATTGAATCATAAGTTTTATTTTAATAATCTAGCATAAGCTCTTTACTCTCAAATTGTTGTTGTACTGTTTGTCATAAGCTCCTTATTATGCCTCATACACGCTCCTTTGAGTCTCCTAAGCTCAAATTGAGCTCATAATAAGCATTTAATCTATTTAATCTTTTAAAATTAGTTAAATACCCTTGCTAAATGAAATTTGAGCTTTTGGATGATAAGCTTACAATGGAAGAGCTTATGGGACCTCACTAGCTTATCCTTGTGATAGGCTAGAGCTGTTGAAAGCTCTCTTGAGCACTATTGCCTTTGTTTAGCTAAGGCTTTTGTAAGTTTCCTTTAAATTCAAGTATCTTAGTTTAATAAGTTGCATTTGCTTATTTTCTGATTAACTCTAGCTTATTTGTGCTTATTACTGTTTCATTGAGTTTATTGATAATGTTTGTTTATCTGTTTTTAGCTTTTATAGCATAGATCTTAGTTTTTCATAACTTGTCCTAAAAATCTATAAAAATCAAATAAATATTAGCTTAACTTGTAGTTTATTGTTTCTAGCTTATTTGCTAATAGTTTTATGCTTATTAAGGTTGTTAAAATCTATTTGTTATCTGGTATTTAGGATTTAAGCTCTTAAATTCATTTTCATAAGCTAATACGGTTTTTAGTCTAGTTAAAGGGGTGTTTGGGAAAACAACATGATCTTTATACGCGTTTTGTAAAGCCCATTAGGGTTTCCTGAGTCTATAAAAGGAACCCTAGGCATAGTTAGTAGATATAGTTCTACACAGATCATAGAGATCGAATAGTAATCATAGTTTGTAATCTATAACCTAGGCAGATTCAAGGTTTAATATAAAAGTTCTTTTGTGATATTCAATATTGTTCTTCTTAGCATTATTGATTAGATTCCGCATAATCAATAGTGTTTACTCAGTGTTTCATTATTGTTGCTTTATAATTATCTAAAGGAGCAAACTCTTTGCAAGCTGAAGGTTAAGATCTATTCAGTAAAACGATCCAACATTTAATAAAGACTGTTTGGCGTTTAGAAGTGGTTATGTGATATGGATAATTGAAGATAATTAGTTGTTTTGGTGCTTTGAAAATTTTATTATTAGGTATTTTATACATAAATACACATTAACTGATAATTCGACCCCTAGATAGTATGATAATCAGAAGCAGTTTCGTTATACACAAGCACCAACAACTGATTATTACCTAAACGTAAAAGCAATGCCAAACACTCCCTAAGTGACTGTGTCATATAATGAAAATCATACATGTTTAATTAGAAATTTGTTTTGCAGGTTAATGGCCCTTCTAGGTAAATGACTTGGATTCGAGGCGGCCCTACAAGCTTGGATAATTGGAATATACAGGAGGCTATCAACAATAGGTGAACTCTCATCAATATACAATCTAAATATGAAATGCTCTTTATAGTTTTTTACTAACATAATTGTGTAAAATATTGATGGATCTAAAATCCAACAAATATAAATCAGACCCAACTTCCAAAAAGAACCGAACTATAAATAGATCCATTTTTAAGTGAGGCAGATGTACAGATATAATACAATAATTAAAATTGGATGAATGATGGTATTTTATATACAGAAAACTAAAACAAAAAGAGCAAGAAGCTAAAAGAGTTTTAGATTGGAACACGACCTTTGAATTGATCTTTAAAAGCAATTTTGTAAGATATTGATCAATGATCTTAAGGGGTGCAATACACTGCGTGACAATCCCAAGCTCTACAAGACATTTTCATTTCCATGGACCTGTGATAAAATTCAAAGTGAAAAACATTCACTTTCATTGGTGAAAGAAAAAAAATTTAGTGTAGTGAAAGATCATGGCGGATTTTACAAACCATAGATATCTGAATTTTTTCTTTCTGGAAGTATGCATAGAATAAACTCAGGTGGTCTAGGAAGTGCAACTCTTATAGCTTTAAACATTTTCTCTACACGAACAAGAGGAGTGATGCACCTAACCCACGGACAGTAATTCCACTCCTTGTGAAAGGTTAATTGGTTCAGCAGCTTGTGCCTATTGTCGCTCATGTTCTTTTTAGGTAAGATTGTGATGTTGTATGATAGTTAGCTATAGTTGTTAAGTTGGCTATTTTTTATTAATGGTATTGTGCAAATGTATTGAATCAAGTTCTACAAATTATCACTGTAATTTATTTACCATGGGGTATGTTTAATTGGAGATAGGAAGTAAAGATTAGGGTTATCATCACCATAATGGTTACATTTTTATAGAATAATAAGAATGGTTGCAATAAACCTGATACTTTAAACCAAGAATCCTGGATGGCATCGTTAAACACATATATGATTCTCCGTCTGTTAAGAGTAGCAAGATAATTAAATAATACAATAACTTTCAAAAAGGTTGGATTCTTGGTTCACTAGACGAGAAAGTGGCCAAGGAATTTTTAACAACTTAGAGGTATCTGTTAGGATTGTTGGGTTTCAGAAGTTCCTACAACTTAGTGATGCTACTTATACAAGTTACTACTGCCAGTTCTACTTAGTGCTGTTGATGAAGAATGCTATAGATTCAAGAAAATAGACTAAGTAGTTAGTACTGTTAGTTATAAATAGTAAGTACTGCTAGTACATTGTTAGTACTGCCAGTATAGTTAGTGCTGTTAGTAGTAAGTTAGTACTGCTAGTTAGTACTGTTAGGAGATATGCATAAGTTATTATAGGAATAGATATGCATTATCTCTTCACACGTTTTGTAAGCCCATTAGGGTTTTCCTTGGTGTATAAAAGGAACCCTACGACATTAGTTAGATATAAGTTTCATATACAAGTTTCACCAATATATAGTTAGTAATCTGTAACCTAGCAGATTAATAGTAATCAAAGTTCTGTTTTATTCATTGTTCTTCTTAGCAATATAAGTTAGTTTCCGCATAACTTATATTGTTCATAGTCATTGTTTCTCTTGTAGTTAGTTTGGATCTATCCAGATTGGCTACCACCCTTAACAGGCTAGAAAGATCTATTCAGATTGGGATCAACAAGTGGTATCAGAGCTTGTTGAGAAACTCTGAGTAAGAAGAACCTAAACACATCAGTTACAAACTTTTACCTTTCAGATCTATTCAATGGCAGGATCAGATGATGAAATTCCACCACCACCACCACCACCACAAACACCAACACAACAAGCCCCTCACACTGTGTCAACCATTAAACTCCCTATTCTGAAGAAAGGTGAGTATGATATTTAGGCCATAAAAATGGAACATTACTTAAGCCATACAAACTATCCTATATGGGAAGTCATACAAAAAGGAAATGGTCATGTAAGTGTCTCAACAGATACAAATGGAGTAATAAAGGTTCTGCCTCCTAAAACTGCTAAAGAAATTTTAGCCAGAGAAAGAGAAAGAAAGGAAAGGACCACTTAGTTTTGATGATCTCTATAACAATCTTAGAGTCTTTGAGTCTGATGTTAAAGGCTCTACTAGATCATCTTCTAGTGCACAGAATGTCGCCTTTGTTTCTTCTGAAAGCACTAGCAGTACTAATGATGTTAGTACTGCTTATGGTGTTTCTACTTCTTCTGGCTACAACTTACAAAGGGAAAACTCTTTATCATACACTGATGAACTCATGTACTCTTTCTTTGCTAATCAATCCAATGGTCCACAATTGGATCATGAGGATCTGGAACAGTTTGATGAGTTTGATTTAGAAAAGATGGACTTGAAATGACAAGTAGCCATGATTTCAATGAGATTGAAGAAGTTTTACAAGAAGACAGATAGAAGGCTGCAATTTGATGCCAAGGAACCAGTTGAATTTAACAAGACCAAAGTTGAGTGCTTCAATTGCCACAAAACAGGGACCTTTGCTAGAGAATGCAGATCAAAAGGAAATCAAGAAAGCAGAAAGAGAGATGCAGGGAACACTGGATATAAAGCAAAAGATAATGGGAGGAGACCTGGAAAACAGGAGGAACCTAAAGCTTTGGTAACTCTTAATGGGGAAGGTGTTGACTGGATTGGTCATGCAGAGGATGAGCAAGAGAATTTTGCTTTGATGGCTTACAGCAATTCAGACTCAAACACTGAGGTAACATCTTGTTCAAAAGAATGTGTGGAATCATATGCTAAACTTAAAAAATTATATGATGAACAAAGAGAACAACTTGGTGATGCTAGTATAGAAATTCAAGCCTATACTCAAGCTTTAAAAAAGGTAGAAGCTCAATTAGTTGCTCATCAGAAAAATCATCTTTGGTATGAGGAAAAGATTAGATTTATGAAAATTGATTTAGATGATAAAACTGATGTGCTCACATATCATAAGAAACTATTAGCAGAAGCTGTAAAAGAAAAAGAAGAATTAAAAACCAAACTTGAGAATTTTCAAAGTTCTTCTAAAGGTCTTAGTAAACTGCTAAATAGTCAGATGAGTGCTAAGGATAAATCTGGGCTTGGGTATGGAAATCAAGTACATGAAGGTGTCTTAAGTTATGAAAATGAAGTTTTTCAAAGTGTATTTGACAGTAGGTCAAGTGATGTAGAAGATAGTCTTGTGCATAATAGATTTGCAAATGTTGAAGGCATGCATGCAGTTCCCCCTCCAATGACATGAAATTACTTGCCTCCAGGACCTGATAGAGAATTAGATGATTCTATGTTCACATATGGTCTAAAACTAGTGAATCTGATACTCAAACCAGTAATTTTGACTTTTGTGAGTCTAATTCTAGTGTAGAAACACTTGAATCTGTGCCTGAACTAGTTGTAGTTAAAGCCAAAGTTGTTAGTCAACCTAAATTTTGGTCTGATGCTCTTATCATTGAGGAGTATGAGTCAGATAGTGATGATAAATATGTGATTCAACCTTCAAAAGAATAGAAAAACCTAGTTTTGCTTTTGTTAATACTGTTAAGCATGTAAAAACTCCTAGGGAAACTGTTAAAGAACAAAACACATATAATCCAAGTCCTAAAGCTGACAAGAGAGACTGGAATGGTTTAATCTCCAAAAGGTTAGGTTTGGGATATGGGTATAGTAAAAAGGCATGTTTTGTATGTGGCTGTTTTAGTCATCTTATTAGAGATTGTGATTTTCATAAGAAAAGAATGGCTAAACAGGTTAAATTGAACAAAAAGAAGGGTAAGGGTACTGGTCAATAGGAGAATAGACCAATGTGGAACAATGTGCAAATATTGAATCACCAAAACAAGTTTGTTTCAAAAGCAGTACTAACTAAAACTGGCATATTTCCAGTTAATACTGCTAGACAAAATCTCTCTAGTCAAGCAGCAACAACTAGTACTGCTAGGAAAGTTAATACTGCCAGACCCACTGTGAATGAAATCTGACCAAGAAATAATTTTTATAAGTCTCATTCACCTATTAGAAGGCCATTTAATAGAACAACAGCAACAAAATCAAAATTTTCAAATCAAAAAGTTAATACTGCTGAGGTCAAAGTAGTTAGTGCTATTTGGGAAAAAAGGGAAATTGCTGTTTAGCCCTCAACAGGTTGTAATTGGAGACCCAAAAGACATTACTGGAACAAAGTCTCCAAATACAATAGTGGATAAAACTCTAATAAAAATGTTAATTTTAAAGATCCACTAGGCAGACCCAAGTCAGCAATGGCTTGGGTCCCTAAGAGAAAATAGTTTCGCTTATTTGATCAATCTATAGTTGCATTAGTTCAGGGGAGGCAAGTTAGTAGGTTACTTTGTTGTATAGTTTGTGAAATGATTTTAGTTAGAAGATGGACTTTAGATGATATGATTTGGGGCTCATTATATTCATTTATGAGGGCTACATATGGTGCTGAGTTAGTTAGTGATGCCAGTTTGATTAATACTGCCAGGCCAAAACTTAGTACTGACAGTACTAAGATTGAATGTATGAAGCTAGAAGCCATGGTGAAGGAAAGAAGGATCTTTAAGTGTTGGTTTCATTACCACACAACAAATGGTCATCAGTTCACCATGTCTAACAGACATCAAGAACTGGCTAGTCCAGAGCAAACGGCTTCTGGTAAAGCCTTCTTAAATCCATTAATGGCTGATAGTTTGCCAAAAACTATATGGTAATCAACTCACCATGCTTCACAGTAAAGAGTTGGATAGTCCAAAGTAAATGGCTCTTGGT
>BQNB010077375.1:0-30868 GCA_026074375.1 Tanacetum coccineum | reverse complement strand
GTGGTTTCAATTGCACAAGTCATTGGGGAAACGACCCGGGTGATCATTCTTCCCGGTTAAATATACGTATTATATATTGAATTATATATTTTTAAGAGTGAATTATATCAAGGGTTACTTGGTAATTTTCTTAATTGCTCTTTGGAATATTATTATAGTATATTTTATATGTATGTAAAACTACTATCAACGACCCTAAAGGAGAAAGGTTTTTAATAGCTTCGCGCTTTCCTACTCCTCCGCTCTTTTGTGCATTTTTCTCTTTGAAGAGTTACCGAGAAGCGAGTTGAT
This sequence comes from Tanacetum coccineum, assembly GCA_026074375.1. Classification (NCBI taxonomy): domain Eukaryota; kingdom Viridiplantae; phylum Streptophyta; class Magnoliopsida; order Asterales; family Asteraceae; genus Tanacetum; species Tanacetum coccineum. The sequence continues at coordinate 30,577 of BQNB010077375.1, read as the reverse complement.
TATTAGGTTTAAGTGTCTTATCTCATTGTCCGTTATTAAAATATATTGTGAATCCGTTGTTGAAAAACCAAAAAAAATATATATAAAAGTTTTAAAAAAGGAAAAAAAAATTAGTATAAATTTTCTTTTTATATTTTAGTGCATGCACACTCATTCTTAATCTCGTAATTCTAACCGTCAACAACAACAAGTCGCACCGACTTTTGTTGAACCATTTAATCTTGTGGAACCTATTGCAAATCAAGCTCCTCCAGTAGTTACGATGGCCGATAATCGTACTATGGCTCAATTGCTCGAAGCACCCACAGAGGGTTACGAGGATGCCATCGTTGTTCCCGAGATCACCGCGGACAACTTTGAGCTTAAGCATGGTTTGCTTACTCTCGTTCAAAACAAATAATTTTTTGGACATGACAAAGAAGACCCTCATGCTCACATTCGTTATTTCAACAAGATCATTTCTACGATGAAGTTCCCGAACGTCCCGAGTACGTCGGTTAAGTTTATGCTTTTCCCATTTTCCCTCGAGGGTACTGCCCGAATTTGGCTTGAAAAAGAACCCCCTCGATCGATTCTTACATGGTATGATCTTGTTTCGAAATTCATCAACAAATTCTTCCCTCCTTCTAAAACAACAAATCTTCGAAATAAAATCACGAGATTTCAACAACGATTTAATGAAACTTTTTACGAGGCATGGGATCGATTCAATGATCTTCTTTGGGCATGCCCACATCATGGATTTTTAGAATTACATCAACTCGATACTTTTTATAATGCTTTGAATTCTAATGATCAAGATTCGTTGAATTCCGCCGCGGGTGGTAACTTTTTGGATAAAATGCCCCGTGATTGCCTAAGAATCATTGAAAGCAAATCCAAAGTTCGTAATTCACGTAACAAACCGGTTGTTGCAAAAGTGAGTTCGAGCTCTTCTACCCCCGGTATTTCTCCCGATGTTGCCGAACTAAAAGATATGGTGAAAGCTTTACTTCTTGACAAGAAAAATCAAAACCAAGCTCCCACTCCCGTGAAAGCGGTCGAGGAAAGTTGTGTTACTTGTGGTGGTGCTCATTCTTACCGAAATTGTCCCGCCACCGATGGCAACGTTTATCGTGACAATATTCAAGAATTTGTTACCCAAGCTGCAGCTGCTAATTTCAATCAAGGAAATACCGGTTACCGAGCCCCGATTGCTAATCAAATTCGACCTCCCGGTTTTCCTCCCGTTCAACAAAACCAAGGAAATAACCAAAACCGTTACAACCAAAACCGGGGAAATAATTACAACCAAAGCCAAATTTATCGACCTCCGATTAATCAACCCTCGGTTCACCAAGCTCCAGCTCCGCAAACACAAGGTGTGACTAAAAACGATTTTGAAAGCTATGTTAAAGCTATGATGCAGTTATGAGGAACATGCAAGACCAAAACCAAAACTTGCAAAATCAAATGACCAATTTAACGGACATGCTTTCCATGTTTGTGAATTCCAATACCGCTTCTACTTCAGGTTCAGGGACACTCCCTAGTAATACAATTACTAACCCAAAGGTAGACTTGAAGGGTATTACCACCCGAAGTGGTATTGCTTATCAAGGACCCACGATTCCTACTACTTCTTCTAATCCTAAAGTAGTGGAACGTGAAACCAAGGTGACAAAGAACACGATGCTTCCTACTAATAACGGAAGTACCAAAGACGTCCAACCTCTGGTTGTCCAAGTTCAACCTCAAATTACAAATTCTGAGCCCGTTGTTACTCCCGTTAGTGCTCCGATGCCTAACTTGAAACTGTCAATTCCATATCCTTCGAGACGTAATAATGAAAAGCGTCATGAAAAAGCTAACGACTAAATTGAGAAATTCTACAAAATCTTTCAAGATATAAGTTTTGAAATTAGCTTAGCGGATGCTTTGATTCTTATGCCAAAATTTGCTTCTACTCTTAAAGCTTTAATCGAAAATAAAGAAAAATTAGGTGAAATGGCTAGAACTCCTTTAAATGAGCATTGTTCGGCGGTCATCCTAAACAAGTTACCCGAAAAACTTAGAGACCCCGGCAAATTTCTAATACCTTGTGATTTTCCCGGAATGGAAGAGTGCTTAGCCTTGGCCGATCTTGGCGCTAGCATAAATCTCATGCCATTATCCGTGTGGAAAATGCTTTCTTTTCCAGAGCTCACTCCTACTTGTATGACTCTTAAACTTGCAGACCGTTCGATTACCAAACTGATCGGTATCGCCGAAGATGTCTACCTAAAAGTAGGAAAGTTCAAATTCCCGGCCGACTTTGTAGTCGTAGACTTTGATGCCGATCCCCGAGTCCCCTTAATTCTCGGGAGATCCTTCTTAAAGACTGGACGTGCTTTGATTGATGTAAACAAAGGAGAATTAACTCTTCGTGTCAGAAAAGAAGCCGTAACATTCAATCTTGACCAAACTTCGAGATACTCCTCTAATTACGATGATATGACGGAAAACCGAATCGACGTTATTGAAATGGCTTATGAGGAGTATTCTCAAGAAGTTATCGGTTTCTCCGATGTGATCTCGAGTGGCAATGCCACTCCTTACTATGACCCGATTGTTTCTACTTTTTCTCCCTCGGGGATAGTGATTTTCTTCTTGAGGAAGTCAATGCTTTCCTCGCTTTTGAAGATGATCCAACTTTACCGGAAGTTGACGACTCTTACTATGACCCGGAGGGGGATATGCTTCTACTTGAATCATTTCTCAATGATGATCCAATTCTTGAAGCATTTATCAATGATGATCCATCATTACCCCCTCCCACTCAAGGAAATTATTGCCTGAAATTTGAAAAGAACTCAAAATTTGTGAAGTTAAGAATGATAAATCTTCAATTGACGAACCTCCCGAGGTCGAACTCAAGGACTTACCTCCTCATCTCGAATATGAATTTTTGGAAGGTAACAATAAGTTGCCAGTCATAATTGCTAAAGACTTAAGTGTCGAGGAAAAAGCCGCTCTCATAAAGGTTTTAAAGTCACACAAGCGAGCCATCGCTTGGAAACTCCCCGACATCAAGGGTATTAACCCGGAATTTTATACTCATAAGATTCTTATGGAAGAGGACTACAAACCGGCGGTTCAACACCAAAGACGAGTAAATCCAAAAATCCACGATGTCCATAACGATTATGGAAATAACGAAAGTCAGAAAATTCTAGGTAATTATTATAATTAAAAAAATGGAAAAAGTTTTGAAAAATGAAAAATGGGGTGTTTTAAAACTTGTGATTTCTTAACACTCCCCACAAAAATCTTTTCGATTGGTTACGGGGTGGCGTGTATGAATTGTACTACATAAGTTAATGAACGCCACCCGTAAAGAATCTTTCCATACCATTTAGGGATCAATATGCTCGAGAGATAGCGAGATATGAATACTATTGTTTTCTCGAAGGTTTCTTGGGTTACTTTCAATTTACCCATCGACTTCATGATCAAGAAAAGACCACATATGTGTCATTATGGACGTTCGCCTACCGTCGCATGCTTTGGCTTATGCAATGCACCGGGCACGTTCCAAAAGGTGTATGATGGCTATCTTTCATGATATGATCGAAAAAACGATGGAAGTCTTTATGGACGACTTCTCGGTCTTTGGGAATTCATTCAGAAATTGCCTCTCTCGTTTGGACAAGATGCTCAAAAGGTGTGTAAGAACGCCAATCTTTGTCTAAATTAGGAAAATGGTCATTTTATGGTTAAGGAAGGTATTGTCCTTGGCCTTAAGATTTCCAAAAAGAGGATTGAGGTCGATAAAGCCAAAGTCAATGTGATTGCTAAGTTACCTCATCCCACCACCGTTAAGGGTGTTTGGAGTTTTCTCGGTCATGCCAGTTTCTACCGACGGTTCATTAAGGATTTTTCCAAAATTTCCCACCGATGATTCTCTTACTTCTTGAGAAAAATACTCCGTTCATCTTCTTCGATGAATGTATTCAAGCATTTGAAACGTTAAAGAAAAAACTTACCGAAGCTCCAATCTTGATTGCCCCTGATTGGGACTTACCCTTTGAGCTTATGTACGATGCAAGCGACTTTCCATAGGGGGCGGGTCTTTGGGGAAACGTCATGAAAGGCACTTTAGGGCCTATACAGTATGCTAGTAAAAACAATGACTAAGTCAGAACGCAATACACACGACGGAGAATTGAAATGTTAGCTTTGGGTATTCGCCTTCGAAAAAATTCCGGTCATACCTCATCTTGAACAAAGCATTGCTGGTGTACGGATCACTCGCCTCAAATATCTCTTTGTAAAAAAGATTCCTAGGCAAGATTTACTTTGGTGGTTCTCCTCCATTCAAGAGTTCAAATCAAAGTATTGGACCACAACGAGGACCGAGAATCTCGCGGAGATCATCTTTCCCGATTAATCTGAACTTCATTTGATCAAGTACGAGAACTCTTTGATCTACAAAGAGAAGACAAAGAAGATCTACGACTCCAAAATCAAGAACTGCGTTTTCAATGTTGGTGACCGAGTCCTTCTTTTTAATTCTCGATTGAAGATTTTCTCGGGTAAACTTAAAACCCGTTGGACCGGACTGTTCACCATTGCCCATGTGTACCCTTATGGCACCGTCGAGTTATCTCAAACCGACGGGCCAAACTTCAAGGTGAACGGTCATAGACTTAAGCACTACTTTGGAGGGGACATACCACATATGGTTGTCCTGGATCTCCAAACCTTCCCCAAGGACCAATGAATTCGGGGACGGGTCAAGCTAAGTGACCCTAAACAAGCGCTTCGTGGGAGGCAACCCATGCTTATCCTAGTAGTAGTATTGTAGTAATGAATAAGTGTTTTTTGTTGTGAAGAGACTCGCCTCTACCTTTCTCGTTTGCTTGTGTTTTTGTGATGATTGTCCAGGATTGTCCCGGATTTTTGAAGCCTCTCGTGCTCGTGGTTTTGTCCTTCGTTCACAAGAGCTTCAAATCCTCAGCTTCATTTGGGAAATCCAATATCCTAATCTTATCGACTAACGTTTATCTTTAAGCATACTTAATAAACGGCTTTAGATTTACGTAGAGACCCTTCTTAAAACATTGAGGACAATGTTTAGTTCTAGTATGGGGGGGGGGATCTATCGATTTGATTGTGCCTGCAGTCGTTGTTTTCACGTAATCCTGTTTTAACCACCAAAAATTTAAAAAAAATACCAAAAAAATAAAAAAATTTAAAATTTTTCAAAAATAAAATAAGGTAATTGTTATATTTTGACCTTCCTGCCTGGGTAGAATAGAATAAAATTTAAACTCGATCGAGCGTGTTGAGCTCAGCGTTGGTTCCTTAAACTTTAAGACTAAGCATTCACGGAACTTCGCGTAAGAACGAAAATGATAGAGTTAACGTATGAGTGGATGTCTAAACAAGGATTATTTGATGATCTTAAGGCTCATGTATGTAATTTGTGCTTTTTCTCCCATAAGCTCTGATATGTGTTTAATTACACATACCTTTGACCACTAAAAACAGACTTAAATGACTAAAAACATACCAAAAATACATTGTATTTATATGTTTTGCATTTTGTATATGCAGGAAGGATATCTAAGAAAAGGACAAAAATCAAGCCAATATGAAACAAAAACCGATGCACTTAGAGAACGGAAAGAGCGTGAGAAGGTCAAAAAATAAAAGTCAAAGTCAACAAAAAAAGTCAAAGTCAAACCTGGGAAGTGGCATTGGAAAAAAGCATCAAAACCAACCAAACAACCTAAATGTCAAAAGTGGCCTACCCGTACCACAGCCTAGTGGGCGGAGTCAGCCCACTTATATGTTACAATCTTAAGCCTTAATAAAAAGCCCAACACCTTTTTATTATCACCCGACCCAACAATGAGCCCAAACCAAAACACCTTTATAACACGCATGTTAACACAACCCCCCTTTTAACATTTACACTGTTAGTCCTTTAAGGACTAACGGTGCAAACATTTATAGAACTTCAAGGGCCAAAGTTGCACCACTCAAGGATGATGGATGCATGCAAACTATACACATTGAGGGACAAAATTGCCAATCACAAACATTCACCTGGCAACTCAAAACCACTTGTATTTCTTCTCGCTACCCGCCAAATGCCAGACCCACACTGTTCACTCTTTCTTCTCCCCTCTGTCGGACAACCCTATCACACCTTATCCTCTCTTCAAAGGGGCTTATTACCACTTGGCATCCCCTAACACCTATTCGTCAAGGAACAAGAGTAAGAAATGAAGGGCTATGCATCATTAATGACTTTGGGGACTACTCATTTGGCTGGCCAAGATTGCTCTTTTGAAGGCTCTCACACCAACAAACACACCACAGGAAGCTCTCACAAAGAAAGCACAAGACCTAGAACCTTCATTTGCTTAGTATAAATATAGGTCATTTGTAAGCCTTTGGGGCACTTAGTTTTTACCTAGTTTTTAGTTTTCAATCATTTTTAATTATTGTCTTTCAATTTCCAAGTATTGTAACCTGTTTTTAATCTTAATGAAAATTTGAAGTTTTTAAGTTAAGTTTTGAATCACTGTTTTTCTTATTGTTTAAAGCCTTTCAAAAGCTGTTTTAAGTTCTTAAGCAAGCATATTATAAACCTGTTTTAATCTAATATAAAGGACTTAGCGAACATTTACCAAAAAGAAAATCAACCAAACAAAACACAGCTTATTTAATGGATGATAAGCGGCATTTCGATGGGCTATCATGGACAATACTAGCTTGTCTTTTGACAAGTTAGAGCTTGTAGATTAGCTTATTTATAAGCTTGATTGCCTTGTTTTGAGCAAGGGCCTTTGTAAGTTCTATTTTCTTCCATTTTAAGCTTTTACTGTAGCCATTGCTATTAGTCTTATTTCCTGTTATTGTTTGCTATTTATGTTTATTTACTGCTTTTTGTGTTGTTGTATGCTTATTGATGCCTGCTTATAGTTTAGATTATCATTTGCTTAAAGTTTTCTTAAAAATCTGTCTTAAAGTAGCTTAGTATTGCATAATCTGTTTCAGCTTATTTGAGTGTTTATTGGTTATTGAAATTTGCTTAATATTGTTTGTTTAACTTATTTAATATTTGGTCTCTTGAATTTGTGCTTTAAATCAGCATTAATCTCTTTAAAAATGCCAAAACAGTTTTTAAAGGAGTGTTTGGGTCAAGCTTTAAAAATGAGGTCCGAAATGGTAGTCAAGAATTTAACTTTATGCTGTTTGATTCAACTTTGTAGGTTCCTTATCTACGGATTCAATGAGCCTTAAACGATATAGTCCTATTGAATAATCCAAAGATACTATGAGAGACGAATAACGTGATACAAAATATTGAGCGGAAGATCAAATATCTATACCGATGAACACAAGAACAAATACTAAACTTGCTATTACTATTACTATGTTGATTGTATAATTCTCAATCTAACTTTAGATTTACAATACTTTTCTATGTTCCTTTTATAAAGCTTAACGAAACCTTAACGCGTTATGAGATAATGCTTATCTCTTCCTAGATTAACGCTAAGAGATAACTATTACTATAATAACAACAGACTTAACTGTCTGGTCAAACAGTATTAACTTTAATACTGTCACACTTAAGTTAATGCTGGCAGACTTAACTTGCTCTACCAGACTTAACTTCTAAACTAACAGTACTAACTATTCAGCTATCAGTACTAACTATAACTAACAGACTTAACTTTAATACTAACAGTATTAAGTCTGTTTACAATATTTTCCTAACTATCCTCCCATAACTGATCTTCATTCATGACTTCAAGTTTCTTTGTACTTTGGCTTCACTTTCGGCTTTAGTGGATTGTCTTGAACTTTGCTTCAAAATAATATTGTCTTTTTTTTTCAATCTTGACAGCACTAATCTTTAAACCTTGTATCAGATACCTTGAATTTTTGTACATCAATCATAAAGTTTCAGTCTATTCTCATCACTTACAGGTGTGTTAACTCCTGGAGAGGAAATCATTTTTTTTGAAAATTTAAAGGGATTTGATGTCTCTTTACCAGTTAGCCATTAACTCGGAGTCAGCAGTTCTTCTGGCCACCAGTAAAGGTGTATGTCCATGGTCAATAAAAACCATTTCAACTCTTAGTCTTGAAACATTGGTGAGTTGATTACCATATGGTTTTTGGCAAACCATTACAGCCATAACGGATTTGAAGTTGCCTTTACCTGTAGCCGATTTGCCTCTGGGCTGTCAATCCTTTGGCACCTAGAAAAGGTGAAATTCCATATTTAGTGAGTGAGAACCTGTCAACTCTTTGTACTATAAAACTTGGTGGAGTTGATATACATCCACTTTTTGTAAAGTGTCAACCATCTAATATGGAATTTGCATGTCTTTACATAAGCCATAATCTTATGGACTAGTTATGGTTTTTCCACAGCCTTTACCTCACAAGCACATAAACTTGTGGCTAGCCATCTCTGCATTTTAACTAGACATGGTGAGTTGAAAAACCATACACTTATTTGCAATGGTGTCAACACTAGAACGGATTGAGAAGTCTTACCAAGAGCCGTTTGCTCTTGGACTAGCCAGTCCTTTTTGTTGGTTCGACAATGGATGGAGATCTGATAAACATTTGGTGTGTTAGTGCAGTGCACCTTCACAAGTGTTATCCTTCTTATATCCATCCTAGACTTCTAACTCTACAAAACATCACTACTCTAATACGTTTATGTCGCCTATGCTACTCCAGAAGGTAACGATCCCTATTGAATTCTTCAAAATCCTCCAGTTGATTATTTACCTGTCATGTGCCCTGAGACATCCACTATCTCAATTTACCCTCTATCTACCATGTTCATTCAGTGGATGTTCCCGTACATGAAAAAGAGGAAAGTAGTGTCTCTTAGGGACCCAGGGCCTTCACAGCTTGGGTCTGCCTTAGTGGACCTCCTAGAAAAATGAACATTTGATATCAGGTGTTTGGTCACTATTGCGTATTGGAGAGTTGTATTGCTTTTCTCCAAACACAACCTGCTGAGTCTTAACGCAGTACCCCAGGTTGCCCTTAACCGAAGATACTATTAGACTTGTTATGATGTATTCTTGAAAAAGGGTCTATTTCACAGATGAACTTTGTTTTGAATAAACATTTCTTTGGACTTTTAAGATTCACTGTGAAGTTGGTGTGATAATTTACTGGTCCTATTTACCTAGCAGTATTACATTTTGTTTGACCAGTATTAACTCTAGAACCCCAGATATTTTGAGTGCCAGAATTAACATACAGTTCTACCAGAATTAACATGTTTCTTGCCAGTAAGTATTAAATCTAGAAGCACCCAGACTTATATTGAGAAGGGGAGGGGGGGAATAGGAGGGAGATGTTGATAAATGCAGCAGACACTAAAGATAACATTTCCATGACCAGTATTGCATATACTCCTACTGTTTTAATAGGTGTTGCTAGCTTTAGTATAAGGTTGGGTCTAATGTTACTTAATTGTACAAGTCTGGGAGTGAATTGATTTGCTTTATTCACCCTGTTAGAGTTAGTCCAGGCTGGTGTAGCTTGCCTAACATCAGCATGAACCACCCTTGTGCTCTTAAAAGCAGCTTCCCTTGCCATCTTTTTCTCATAATAGTCACAATCCTTAATCAAGTGACTAAGACTTTCACATACAAAACATGGTTTCTTTCACAAAGGAATATCATGCACCAATTCTCCTTTTCCATTCTTGATTCCCATTTTCTGTCTTTTATTGAAGAATAGGTGAGGACGTCACTGGTGTCCTAAGTTGGTTGGCCTAGGAGTTTTTACATGCATGTGCACAACTAGGGTAAATTATTTGTGGGGGTGTAGGCACTTTATGATTGAGTCATATTGGTGAAAAATGTAACTGCTCACTCAGAAGGTATCGGATAGAGTCATAATTGACTGATTCATGGTCAGTTACAGTTCCTAGGCTTCCCATCACTGTCATTGGTATGCAAAGTTGAGTAATGAGTGGAACTATCAGACACAGCTCCAAGCTCCCCATCACTGTCATTAGATGGACAGATTGAGAATACAATGGAACTAGCATTAGACACTGTAGGATTAGGAGATTGAGGTTGAGGTCCATGTTTACCATACACATACAAAGAATCATCTATGTCCTCCTGTGCCCTAGGGGTATAATCACCACTAAGAGGAGGTCTTTTCTTGGGGGGGACACTTTGTATTCTACCTGTTTGAATCTGCTGTTAAGTGGGCATATTCACGAATATCTTCATCTGTTTCCCTAAGAAAAAAATACATCTATCATCTCTTCCTCCAATCCTAGGTCTTCAGCATTGGATCTTTTATGCTATGTCCTAAACTAGCTTAACAGTTGAGCTCATCCACCACAATCAATTAGCTTCAAAAGATTTTTAGAAGATGCAAACCAAGAATAACATTTTTTGTAAAAGCATCTTTGGTCTTTGAACAGCTTTCATTCCTTCTTCATATAACTTTTTCAGCTTTTTCTTCTTTTTCTAAAAATTTGATTTGCTTGTGTATTTAATAGTTTCATTTAAGATGATTGTTGTTTTGTGGTGAGGCTTTAAGCTGAGATTCTAACTTCTTTTACAGCTAAAACTTATTGGGCAACTAAAGGCAGCTTCTTGGTCCACCAAATTCAGATTGCAATCATCATACTTAGCTGGAAGTCATTTATGAATCTAAAAAAATTTTTAGAGCACATATAATACTCATTGTTCACAGTGATAAGCCATTAAAGCATGATTGAGTTTCCTATTCTTTCAGTCTGCTTTTCCTAATGATCTGTGACCTCATCAATAGTCATCAAAGCTTCCTTTTCAGTTTCACTGGCTTGAAACTCTGACTCTACTGCTTTCTGGCATGCCCACCTTCCTTTGAACCTTTAAACTTGCATTCCCTAGCAAAATGCCCAAGTATTGTGGCAATTGAAACATTCAACTTTTCTCTTATCAAATGCCACATGCATTTTTCCATATCCGGCTCTGGACCTTCTGCTTGTTTACTTGTAGATACTTCTTAATCTTGATGCAGTCATAGCAATCTGCCAATTTATATCCATTTCTCCAAAGTCAGATCATCAATTGATCTGGGTCTGTCATGTATCAAATCCACATCATCAGCATTTGTGGCTAGAAAAGAATGGATAACTTCATCAGCAAGACCAGGAGTAGCAGTTGTTGTTGCTTTGGAAGAGGAAGTTGTATAAGAACTATAACTTCCTGAGTTGTGGTTTGGCTTATGCTTGCTAGAGAGAGGTTTGGCTTGTGATAGAAAAGCCACTTTATTTAGATGAAAGGAAGAAGATGATGTCTTTTGGTTGTCTTGTTCAAGACACTCAGATTATTATATAAATCATCTATTGACAATGTGTCAATTATTCTTCTTTTCGTTCTCAGTGTCATGGATAGGTTGTCCGTGCAGGGGAAGGGATTCAAAAAACTGTGATTTGCCATCTTCATCTGACACCACCGAGCACAAGAGCATCCATCTGTGATAGGAGTTTTTGATAAACCTTTCATATCCTTTCTCAATGCTCTCTAGACGTGATTGTAAATGCTCAATTGTTGTTTCAAAAACAGCTTTTTTGCATTTTTTTGAGTTCGCATTGCACACAAACCTGTTCTTGATGGCTGCCCAATCTCTTGGCAGCATCATGCATGAAAACACGTCTGAGATGATCTTTTGGAACAGCCAGTTTAACAATAGTGTTTAGCTTTCCTTTCTTTCTCATCAGCAAACTGTCTTCCTGTGTGGTTGAAGATGAAAAGCCCTGTATACACCATCCTTACCTTTGGTGACTCTCTTCTTTGAGTTCCCATTCTGAATTACTTTCCAGACCTCATTATCTATATACTCAAGATAATGTTCCATCTCCATCGCCCACGTATCATAATCATCTTTTTGAAGGACGGCAGTTTGATGTTTGAAAGTGTATTTGTGGTGATAATTTGTGGTGGTTTAGCAGGAGCATCACCTTTGTTGGATGCTGGTGCAGATCCATCCAAAGATGGCATCATTCATGAAGCGAAAAGATTCCTCATCATCATGAAGAGGAAAAAATTATCTGTTTGCAGACAGACTATTTGATTTGGTGGACTAAGGTTTTGATCTATGTTTCAATCTTTGTGTATAAGTCCGTTGGTGGCTTCTGATATCCAAACCCACCCACCATAATTGTAGGTCCTTATCAACAGGATCTCAATGAGCCTAAACGTGTCATATAGTCCTTTGAATATTTCCAAAGTTATAGAGAGGACAATAACCGTGAATACAAATATTGACGCGGAATATCAATATCTATACCAAGATGAACACAAGAACAAATACTAAACTTGCTATTACTATTACTATTTGATTGTAAATTCTCAATCAACTTCTATATTTACAATACTATTCTATGTTCCTTTTCAAAGCTAAGGAACCCTAAACGCGTTAAGATGATAATGTTTCTATTCCTAGATTAACGACTAAGAGTTAACTATTTACTATATATAATCAACAGACTAACTGTCTGCAAACAGTATTAACTTTAATAATGTCACACTTAAGTTAGTGCTGGCAGACTTAACTTGCTGTACCGAACTTAACTTCTAAACTAAAAGTACTAACTAGTTCAGCTTTCGTTTGTTAATCTATAACTACGCTACAAGACTTAACTTTAAATACTAAACTGTATTAAGTCGTTTACAATATTTTCCTAACAAAACTTTGATTAAGATAATATTAGTAATAAAAATCAGTTTATGTGAGTTTTAAGTTTTTAATCTCAAAATCATAGCTTAATATACATCTTGTTTGAATCTGTTGGTTTTAAGTTGTTCATAACAGCTTATAGATTTAGATTTTAAAAAAGTGGTATTTTAAGATTGTTTTTGTGTTCATTAGAGTGTATAAAGTAGTTAGGAACAAGACATTAGGCCTGCATTTGTTGAATTGTATTTTGCACAAGTTTGTCATAAATTGTTTAAGTGTTGAAATTTGAGAAAATGCTTTTGTCATTTGCCTTTTTATAGCTTTATGCTTTATTTCAAAAATGCTTTTTTGATGTTGTTGCTTGTTCTTGAGATAATTCTCAATTTTTTGTAGTTTTGAGTCATATAGGTGCTGTTTAAGTGCTTGTTTTTTAAGCTCAGATACCGTGGAGTTTTGTGATGATGGCCTTATAACTGTTCTAAGTGGTGAAATCCGTGTGAGATAGGCTTTTCATTATGTTTTTAATGTTGCTTATTTGAATTTCAAACTGCTTTTTCTTTCTTGCTTATTGTAGCTTTTTGGCCAAGCTTTTTAGTGGGGATAAAGTCGTAGCCATTTGGATCGTGGCCTAGCTTGTTTTTGTAAGCTAGAAAAGTCCCTTTTTGGCTGTTTGCTTAACTGTTTGGCCAAAAAGATCATTTGCTTATTTAGGCTTATTTGCTTATTGCATTTGCTTAATTTAGGTTTAGTATAGCTTATTAGGTTAGTTTAAGCCCATTTTAGGCTTATTCCTTTAGTTTAGGCTTCATTTGAGCTATTTGACTTTTAGCCTTAACAATATTAAGTTTTTTAGCTTTTTTGTATTTGTCATTCTAGCTTTTTTAGTTGCTTTATTTTGTTCAAATATGCTTATTAGGTGTTAGTTAAGTTCCTGTCATGCTATTTCTCTTTTTGAATTGCTTTTTGTGCTAAAATGCTTAACAATTAGCTATTTTAGACTTAGTGAAGTTTAGCTTATTTTGTCACCTTTATCAGCTTATTTTAGTGCTTATTTCTGGTTTATAAAAAAAGTAGTTTTGTTAAAGTTGCTTATTTTTAAAGTCTTCTAAAGAAGTTATAAAATGGCTTTTTAAAAACATTAGTATGGAGTCCTTTTGAGTGTATAAGCAAACTGTCACTCTTTTTAGCTTTTTCTAGTGCTTATTTGTGGTTTATAAAAATAGTTATTTTGCAAAAGTCGCTTATTTTTCAGTATTTTCAAAAGTTGTAAAAAAATAGCAAAAATAAAAACACTTGGGATAGTGGGAAGCCCCGGGTGAGCAAGACTCGAACCCGGGACCTCTACCACCCTCACCAAGCGTTTTAACCCCCACACACTCAACCATTGTGCTACAATAGCTCATCCGGTATATCTTTGCAAAATCTATTAGTTATATACGTTTTTAGGCTTTTAGTATAATAAGCTGTTTAAGCTTATTTCACAGCTTATTCGATAAGCTGTTTTCTCGAGCTTAATTTTCTTAGATTCCTCATTATTCAATCTACTTTTCATAATTTTTTCAGAATTTTTATAAAAAGTTTAGTATTTTTAATCATTAAATTTCATTAAAATCGTTTTTAATGCATAAACAATTATAAAAAAGTCAAAAAAAATATAATTCTTTTTTAGAAAATTTTCTTTTATCATATAGTTTCTAGGAAAATTAGTTTTGCTTCCGTAGGGTTTAAATTGCAAAATTTCAATTTTTAAAGAACGGGATTCATTCCCGTTCACGTTTTTAGTGTTTTCAAGCTCAAATCTCCTTCGTTTTTAGTCTAGTTTTCTTTGTTTTAACTTTTTAGTTAATTAAGTCTTATAAAAACCAAAAAGATCATTTTAGGCTTAATTTTAATAATTTAGGGTTTTTAGGTCCCGTTTAGGATTCCCATTTTGCGTTTTTAGTTGAAATTTGTCTTTCCTTAAGTGTTTTTTTTAGATTTTGCCTTAATTTTCTCGTAGTTTTAGAAAATCAATATCAATCTTATCCTATTCAAACATCGATTCTCAAAACGACTCTCAACTTTCAATTGCATTCCTCGTTGAGGATAACAACCCGGGAATCATACTCCCGGATTACTATAATTGAGATCTTTTGATTCCTACCCTCTTTTTTATATATTTATAAGTATATTTTATATATATTTACTATATATTAAGGGTTGAATCTTAACGGATCAGTTTTTGGCGTCGCTGCCGGGGAGGATTGTCTACGATTATTGAAGCCGTTTGAAAATTTTGTTTGAAGATCCTTCCAAGTGAAGTTATTTTGTTTATTTTCATATAAAAAATACAAAAATATTTTTCATTTTCTTTTATTAGTATAATTATAATATAAAACCAAAAATCTAAAAAAAACCAAAAAAATAAAAACATTGTCAATAAAAAGAAATAAAAAAATTACCAAGTTGGTAAAAGAACACCAACATATAATACTTTCAACTGAAGTATTATTCATTAATAAGTTCACGAAGCAAAGATCAAAAACTTACATTTTGTGTCTCTCGCGAGGTACGGCTCACCTTTGAAAGTTAAACAAACTCCTTTGTGCATTTTTCTTTTAGAGAGTTACTAAGAAGCGAGTTGATTATTAGGTTTAACTGTCTTATCTCATTGTCCGTTATTAAAATTTATTGTGAATACATTGTTGAAAAACCAAAAAATAAATTAAATAAATAAATAAATAAATTAGTATAAATTTTCTTTTTACATTTTAGTGCATGCGCACTCGTTCTCAATCTCGTAATTCTAACCGTCAACAACAACAAGTCAACCCGACTTTTGTTGAACCATTCAATCTTGTGGAACCAATTGAAAATCAAGCTCCTCCCGTAGTTACGATGGACGATAATCGTACTATGGCTCAATTGCTCGAAGCACCCACCGTGGGTTACGAGGATGCCATCGTTGTTCCCGAGATCACCGCGGATAATTTTGAGCTTAAGCATGGTTTGCTTACCCTCGTTCAAAACAAACAATTTTTTGGACATGACAAAGAAGACCCTCATGCTCACATCCGTTATTTCAACAAGATCACTTCTACGATGAAGTTCCCGAACGTCCCGAGTACGTCGGTAAAGCTTATGCTTTTCCCATTTTCCCTCGAGGGTGCCGCCCGGATTTGGCTTGAAAAAGAACCCCCTCGATCGATTCTCACATGGGATGATCTTGTTTCGAAATTCATCAACAAATTCTTCCCTCCTTCCAAAACAACAAATCTTCGAAATGAAATCACGAGATTTCAACAACGATTTGATGAAACTTTTTACGAGGCATGGGACCGATTCAACGATCTTCTTCGGGCATGCCCACATCATGGATTTTCGGAATTACATCAACTCGATACTTTCTATAATGCTTTGAACTCTAATGATCAAGATTCGTTGAATTCCGCCGCGGGTGGTAATTTTTTGGATAAAATGCCCTGAGATTGCCTAAGAATCATCGAGAGCAAATCCAAAGTTCGTAATTCACGTAACAAACCGGTTGTTGCCAAAGTGAGTTAACACTAGCATTTCTACCACCCTATTTCTCCCAATGTTGCCGAACTTAAAGACATGGTGAAAGCCTTGCTTCTCGATAAGAAAAACCATCTCAAGCTCCCGCTCCCGTAAAAGCGGTCGAGGAAAGTTGTGTAACTTGCGGTGGTGCTCATTCTTACCAAAATTGTCCCGCCACCGATGGCAACGTTTATCGTGACAATATTCAAGAATACGTCTCTCAAGCCGCCGTAGCTAATTTCAATCAAGGAAATACCGGTTACCGAGCCCCGATTGCTAATCAAATTCGACCAACCTCCCGGTTTCCTCATGCGTTCAACAAAACCAGGAAATAATCAAAACCGATACAATCAAAACCGGGGGAATAATTCAACCAAGGCCAAATTTATCGACCTCCGATTTAATCTACCCCCTGTTACAACCAAGCTCTACCTTACCAAGCTCCAGCTCCGCAAACACAAGGTGTGTCGAAGGATGACTTTCAAAACTACATCAAAGCTAATGATGCGGTTATGAGAAATATGCAAAACCAAAATCAAAACTTGCAAAATCAAATGACCAATTTAACGGACATAGCTTTCCAAATTCGAGAATTCCAACACCGCTTCTATCAAGGTTCAGGGACACACCCTAGTAATACCATGTACTAACCCAAAAGGTAGACTTGAAGGTATTACACCCGAAGCGGTGTTGCTTATCAAGAGACCCACGATTCCTACACTTCTTCTTCTCCTCCAAAAGTGAGTGGAAACGTGAAAACCGCAGTGACAAAGGACACGGTGCCTCCTACTAATAACGGAAGTACCAAAGACGTCTAACCTCCGGTTGTCCAAGTTCAACCTCAAGTACCAAATTCTGAGCCCGTTGTTGCTCCCGTTAGTGCTTCGAAGCCTAACCCGAAACCATCAATTCCATATCCGTCTAGACTTAATGACCAAAAGATCCGCGAAAAAGCTAACAATCAAATTTGTTGATCCCACGCCTTGATCGATTCTTTACCTTGTAAAGTGTTTGTTACCTTGGATAAATCCAAAATAACAATGGTAGAGACTTTGTTTGTATATCAAAGTGTATGCGGAATCTACACTTCAATACTCTAGAAGTATATATCAATGAAACAATACCAAACAAAGAACAATGAATAAAACACTAAATGCTTCAATATTATTGATAATACGAGTACTCTTGATTAGTACTAGGGTTACAAACCTTGAAGCTATTACAATGAGATTTCTCTAAGATGTATATTTCTCTCTTAAGTATATATGATAATGAGATGAATGAGATGTATGAGATGATAAACTAGATGCCCTAGGATCTCCTTTTATACACCAAGGAGTCCTAATGAGCTTACAATACTTTCCTAAATATTTAGTCAAATATATTAAATACAATGACTAAATATTAAATACTTTCCTAAGTATTTAGTCAAATTCTCAATCAGCATTAATTTCTTCAATCATCATTAACTTCAGTCTTCTGTTTGACTAATCAGCATTAACTTCAGTCAATTAGCATTAACTTCAGTTGAAACAACAAGAAGACTTTTCAGCAGCATAACTTGTCATCACAACAGCAGTAATCTTGAAACTACTACAGTAGTAACTCTATCACTAAGCAGAAGTAAGTTCTTCAATAGTCTTAAGTTAGTACAAGCAGTACTAACTTACTCTAGCAGTATTAACTGACTTATTTGTACTAACTATTGGCTTATCAGTACTAACTCATCCCTTGGCAGTACTACTCTGAAGTTTTTAATTCCCAACAATCCTCTCCTAAACTTATGATTTACCTTCAAATCATCAAGTTTTCTTGATGTAAAACCTTCATTTTCTGCTGAGAGATATCTTCCAACACATCATCTTCTTGGTCCTTTCTTGCTATTGCTGCACTCTCTCTGGATTCTTCTTTTTCTTTGCTTGCACTCTGCCTCCCCCTGAGCTTGTGCATCCATCTGAACAATAAGTGATCTTCCCATAATATTTTTTCAATATCTTCCCCTGTTTGGTAGGACCTCCCAAATCATCTTCTTATGGAACCCAGCATCACAGACTGAATCTTCCTTGTGCATCAATTGTAAATCCAATCTATTCAAGTAACAGATGCACTGATGTTTTGAGACATGATCTACCCACTATGTTCCTTTTGGCATCCAGACCCAACATGCTGAAGCTTTAACATCATTAAACCTATTCCTCTTGACAGCATTATATGCAGCCTTTGGCTTAGCAGCATTAACTGGTCTCATCCCAGTTTTCATTAAGACTGCTTTTGGAACAAAGTTTCTTTTTGGATTGGGGTGAGTTATTCTTGTTGAATAGTGATGATTCACCCTCTTTGAGTTGTTCCATAATGGTTTAACCTATTTTTGATCATTAACAATGTCCTCTTTGTGTTATAGGTATACTGCAGGTGGTTCAAAAACTTCCACAAAAATAGCCAAAGCTTCTTGATCATACCACAAAGTCACTCCTAGGATTGTTGGGATTTAAGATTATTCCAATTCCTTTGATTCCCTCTAGGTTTTGTGATCTATACATCTCTGCATATTTAACTGGTTTCCTAACTAGTTTTTCTTATTATTTAGATTTAACAACATTAACTTTAGGAATAGTAGGAACAACAATTTCTTTTCTACCACAACAGAGACATCATCTTGTTCCTCTCATCCTGACACCCGCATTCCTCAATAATTTGGGCATCTGGTGTTTTCTTAAACTCTACAAGAATTCTCAGACACGAATCTATCTACTTTACACCATTAGAGCCTACAAAATCTGCTATAATAAACAAGAAACTCCTCAAGACCAGAATAAGACAGATCAGGCTTATTAGGTCTATTATAGATTAAAGGATGGGTAGAGGAAACTGCAATTATAACCCCAATCCTTTTTGCTATTGTCAAGTATATTCTGACTAAAAAAAATCAACAGTATAACCCCTAGATCAGTTGTCAATATCCTTTGAGGCATTTCAAATTTCTCATTTTTAAAGTCAAATGCCTTCCTTTCCTGCTTAACTTCTCAAACTCTGTTTTAAGCATATTAATTTCATATTGTTTGACTCCTACTTCTCTTTTAAGGACATCAACTTCTTCACTAAAAAGAACCTCATTGAGTTACATCAACTCGATACTTTCTATAATGCTTTGAACTCTAATGATCAAGATTCGTTAAATTCCGCTGCGGGTGGTAACTTTTTGGATAAAATGCCTCGTGATTGCCTAAGAATCATTGAAAGAAAATCCAAAGTTCGTAATTCACGTAACAAACCGGTTGTTGTAAAAGTAAGTTCGAGCTCTTCTACCCCCGGTATCTCTCCCGATGTTGCCGAACTAAAAGATATGGTAAAAGCCTTACTTCTCGAAAAGAAAAACCAAACCCAAGCTCCCACTCTCATAAAAGCGGTCGAGGAAAGTTGTGTTACTTGTGGTGGTGCTCATTCTTACCGAAATTGTCCCGCTACCGATGGCAACGTTTATCGTGACAATATTCAAGAATTTGTTTCCCAAGCAGCAGCAGCTAATTTCAATCAAGGAAATACTGGTTACCGGGCCCTGATTGCTAATCAAATTCGACCTCCCGATTTTCCACCCGTTCAAAATAATCAACAAAACCAAGGAAATAACCAAAACCGTTACAACCAAAACCGAGGAAATACCTACAACCAAGGCCAAATTTATCGACCTCCGATTAATCAACCATCGGTTCACCAAGCTCAACCTTACCAAGCTCCAGTTCCTCAAACACAAGGTGTGAGAAAGAACGATTTTGAAAGATATGTCAAAGCTAATGATGCAGTGATGAGGAACATGCAAGACCAAAACCAGAATTTACAAAATCAAATTACCAATTTAACAGACATGCTTTCCAAGTTTGTGATTTCCAATACCGCTTCTACTTTAGGTTCAGGGACACTTCCTAGTAATACCATTAGTAACCCGAAGGTAGACTTGAAGGGTATTATCACCCGAAGTGGTGTTTCTTATCAAGGATCCACGATTCCTACTACTTTTTCTTCTCCTCCTAAAGAAGTGGAACGTAAAACCGAGGTGACAAAGGACACGGTACCTCCTACTAATAACGGAAGTACCAAAGACGTCCAACCTCCGGTTGTCCAAGTTCAAACTCAAAAACCAAATTCTGAGCCCGTTGTTGATCCCGTTAGTGCTCCAATGCCTAACTTGAAACAGTCAATTCCATATCCTTTGAGACGTAATGATGAAAGGCGCCATGAAAAAGCTAACGACCAAATTGAGAAATTCTAAAAAATCTTTCAAGATATGAGTTTCAAAATTAGTTTAGCGGATGTTTTGATTCTTATGCCAAAATTTACCTCGACTCTTAAAGCTTTAATCGGAAACAAAGAAAAATTAAGTAAGATGGCTAGAAATCCTTTGAATGAACATTGTTCGGCGGTTATCCTAAATAAGTTACCCGAAAAACTTGGAGACCCCGGCAAATTTCTAATCCCATGTGATTTTCCCGAAATGGATGAGTGCTTAGCCTTGGCCGATCTTGGCGTTAGCATAAATCTCATGCCATTATCCGTGTGGAAAAAGCTTTCTCTTCCTGAGCTCACTCCTACTTGTATGACTCTTGAACTTGCAGTCCGTTCGATTACCAAACCAATCGGTATCGCCGAAGATGTCTACCTAAAAGTAGGAAAGTTTAAATTCCTGGCCGACTTTGTAGTCGTAGACATTGATGCCGATCCTCGAGTTCCTCTAATTCTCGGGAGATCTTTCTTAAAGACCAGATGTGCTTTGATTGATTTGTACGAAGGAGAATTAACTCTTCGTGTTGGAAAAGAAGCCATAACATTCAATCTTGACCAAACTTCGAGATACTCCTCTAATTACGATGATATGACGGCGAACCGAATCGATGTTATTGAAATGGCTTGTGAGGAGTATTCCCAAGAAATTCTCGGTTTCTCCGATGTGATCTCAAGTGGCAATCCCACTCCTTACTATGACCCGATCGTTTCTACCTCTTCTCCGACTCACACTCCTTTTGGGGATAGTGATTTTCTTCTTGAGGAAGTCGATGCTTTCCTCGCTCTTGAAGATGATCCAACTTCACCGGAAGTTGATTGCTTTTATTACGACCCGGAGGGGGACATTCTTCTTCTTGAAGCATTTCTCAATGATGATCCATCATTACCCCCTCCCACTCAAGGAAATTATTTGCCTGAAATTCGAAAAGAACTTAAAGTTTGTGAAGCTAAAAATGATAAATCTTCAATTGATGAACCTCTAGAGTTCGAACTCAAGGACTTACCTCCTCATCTCGAATATGCATTTTTGGAAGGTGACGACAAGTTGCCCGTCATAATTGCTAAAGACTTTAGTGTCGAGGAAAAAGCCGCTCTCATAAAGGTTTTGAAGTCACACAAGTGAGCCATTGCTTGGAAACTCTCTGACATTAAGGGTATTAACCCTCAATTTTATACTCACAAGATTCTTATGGAAGAGGACTACAAACCGGTGGTCCAACACCAAAGACGGGTGAATCCAAAAATCCATGATGTCATCAAAAAGGATGTTGAAAAACTTCTTAACGCTAGATTAATTTACCCGATCTCAGATAGTCCTTGGGTAAGCCCCGTACATTGCGTACCGAAAAAGGTGGCTTTACCGTTGTTGAAAATGATGAAAACGAGTTAATTCCTACTCGATTGGTTACGGGGTGGCGTGTATGCATTGACTACCGAAAGTTAAATGAATTAAAAAATAAAAAAAAAAAATAAGTGTTTTGTCACAATTTTGACTTTCCTGCTGGGTAGAATAAGAGTAAATTTTGACCCGATCGAGGCGTGTAGAAGCTCTACTTGTTCTTAACTTTAGAATAGTAATAAGCGATCGCGGAAAATTCGCAAAGGAACGAAAAAATGATAGAGTTAATAATGAGTTGGATGCTAAAAGCAAGGATTTAGTTGGAAATCGTAAGAGCTCATGTGTGTAATTGTTGTGGCTTTTTCTCCAATAGCTCTTAACCGGTAATTAATATACTTGCTATCTTTTGGAGATTAAAACATAAATCAACCAATTTATATGTAGTATATAGCAAACATTTTAGTCTTAATATCAACTTATACTTGAATTTTTCAAAAAGAAAGTTTTTATGTTTAAAAAAACATAAAAATAAAAATATCTAGTATACAAATTAAAAATTAATTTTATATATATATACAATTATATAATAAATAATAAAAAAACTATGGCTGATAAAAGTTTACTACCTCTTGCCGGCTCACAACCGATTGTGTAGACTGATCTAAAGAAAGGCCCATAGAAGAATATAAAATCCATACTGAATAAAAGTTTGTTGCTTCTGCCATGGCTAACAACCGATGTTGCAGCCTTCAAAAGGTCGAGGGTTTATCAATTGCATAAATGTTTAATATTTAAGTGTGAATTAATAAATAGATCTCTTTTTGTTAAATTTAAATATGCTTTTGAACTTTGACTATTCTATTTTATAATCTATGTATATACGAGAAACCTGAGAGTTTTTGAAACCTAAGGTCTGTGAGTCCCGATACAAGTCTCCTGTGGGATTTCCAAAAAGCCAGTACACTTAGCCGAAAGGTTGGATGTGCCGAGACTAAAGTCGCACAATGGGATGATCTCGCCTTCAAACTCATTATTCTATGGGGAGGAACGTAAAGAAATAGCATTTGCAAAACTTTGTCCACCCATGGTTGAAATTCAAAATAGCACATACACCTAAGATATAATAATAGTCTAGAGTGACAAGTATCACAAGTTTTCCAATATGATATTGTTTAGTCATCTTAACTGTTATTTAACTGTGATTTCGTTTTAAGCTTGGTTTGGAGCAAGTGAAAAATCAGGGACGTATGAATTTATCTTTTTTGTGGCATTTCCCTCGGCAATCAAATTGCCATCTTGTTCATGATCCCAAATGAAAATAAACAAAATCAAATTAAGTTAGTTGCTTAAGAAAGAAAAGTAAAAAAAAAGAAAAATAATGAGAAAAAGAAAAAAAAATGAAAAATATTATGAATAAGTGTATATATTTAAAAAATGGAAAATCGGGTCTTCTCTAAACTCTTGAATCTTTAATTCCCTCGGATGAACACATAGCTACTTGTTCGAAGTAATTAGTCGAGGGGGATCGAGATTCTTAGTTTTCTAAGTGCTAACTTATAGCATTACGTGAGGACACGACAATGTCTTAGTATGGGGGGATTTTGGTATGTGTTTAATTACACATACCTTTTACCATTAAAATTGAGCTTAAAAGATAAAAAACATACTAAAAATACATTGTATTTGTGTGTTTTGTATTTATATTGTGCAGGAAACGGATATTCAAGAAAAGGACAAAATCGAAGCCAAAAATGACAAAACCGAGCACGAGAACGGAAAAAGCATGAAGCAAAAGTCAAGTCAAAGTCAAGTCAAATCAAGATCAAAAACAACCCCGTAAGTGTATTCGAAAGGAGCAACTAAACCAACCCCGAAAACTTAAACTGCCAAAAGTAGGGCCCACACCGTACCCACCTAGTGTGCCCGAGATCAGCCTACTTAATACAATTTTTTTTATAAACCCTGTAAGCCATATATAAAAGCCCAAGTATATTTTTAAAACAACCTCCCAACAAACACCAAGCGCCAACATCTCCACTGTTAACACCACCGTTATCCCTTACCCTCGTTTTAAAACTTAAAACTAATAAAAAGCCTCAAGACCAAAATTGCAACAGGCTCAATGACTAAAATTTGCAATACAATAATATAACCTTCATGGACTTTTCCTGCTATTCATCAAACTTTCAAAATAACCCGGGAACAACTGTTCATCATCTCCCACACCAAATTCCCTGTCTCCACTACCAGACAAAACATCCCTCCCCTTTCTTCTCCCCTATGTCGTCCAACACCTCTACACACCTTATCCCCCCTAATTGCCACCTTGGCAATCCCGTGCAACACCATTGGTCCATGGATAATGACAAAGAATTGAGGGTTGAGATCGTTTAGCTTGGTGAGCACACAAAATTGATGGACATGATTGGCTATGGATCTCACTCACACAACAAACACACCCTTGAGCTGTCTCTTTGAAGAAACACACATCAAAAGGGACCTAGAACCTTCTACGTTTTGATATAAATAGGCATTGTAAGCCATTTGGTATGAAAAAGAGTTTTTTACTTAGTTATTTTTATTTTTAGCTCAATTTTTGGTTTTAAATGTAATTTTACTTTTCCTAGTAATGTTTTTCAAGTTTAATGAAAATATAGTTTTATGGTTCTCAAAACTTCTTAAGTTCTTATTGTTTTGAAAGGTCAACTTATGTTTCAAAAGCCACTAACAAAAGTCTCTTGTATAAGCTCTTTTATAACCTGTTTTTCATTAAAAATTGTCATAGAAATATAAAATATTAAGAAAATATTACAAACAACAAAAAGAAATTAGCCCCTAAAATCACCTCAAAGGCTCCATGCTTTTATGTAAGATAAAGCAAACAATGGAAGTGCTGATGTGACCCCTCTAGCTTGTCTTTGACAAGCTATAGCTTGTAAGATTAGCTAATTTATAAGCTAGTTGCCCTGTTTTGAGCAATGGCTCTTGTAAGTCCTCTATTTTTTCCATTTTTAGCTTGATCTACTATTCTATTGCTATTATTGCTTATTGTATGTTTTTGTTGCTTGTTTATGCCTATTTATGTTAGTAAATGCTATATTTATGCCTACTTATATTTGATATCATTTTGTCTAGATTTTTCCATATCTTATGTTAGAAATGCTTATTAGTGCTTATATGGTTGATAAAAGTATTCTAAATGTAGCTTAATATGCTTGTTTAACATCTGGTCTTTGAAGAGTTTCAGCTTAAATAGCTTTTATCAAGTTAAAAGTACTAAAACTATTTTTAAATGGGTGTTTGGTTTAACCTGTTTAATGGTCAAAATGATGAAATCTTGCTATTGTGTCTTTTAGTCAATTTGAATTAGTTAAAAAGTAAGTCATAAAAGTCATTTTGTTTAAGTTTTTAAGTGAAAAATATCAAAATCATTGGTTATACAAAGAGTTGTTTGAAACTGTGAGTTTAAAACTTATTTTATCTACTTATTTGATCATGCATGTTAATCTTATGAAAAGTTTGATGTTTATGTGTTTTTGCAAGTGGTAAAACAAGTTAGTATCAAAATCATTAGGCCTGCATTGTTGTTTTGTGATTTTCATTTCTCTGTCAAAAATTTTGACAAAGTGATGAAAGAAAAAAAAGAAGAAACTGCTTTTTGATATGATCATTGTAGCTTATTCTTGATTTCAAACTGCTTTTTGATTGTTGTTATGTGCTCTATGATGTCTAAACTCAATCTGTTTTGTGGTTAAAAGTTCATAAGGTTCTGTTTGAGGACTTATTTTTAAGCTCAAAAGTTATGTTTTGCAAAGATTTGAAAAGTTTTCTAAGTGTTAAAAAAATGAACAAACAACTTTTTCATTAAGCTTTTTAAGGGCTTACTTGTGTTTCAAACTCCTTTTGAATTCATGATTATTGTAGCTTATTGTGAGAGCTTTTCAGTGGTATAACTCATTAAGCATAAGGATCTATCTTTGAGCTTATTTTTAAGCTCAAAAGTGCCCCCTTTGCTGTTTGTCTGCCAGTTTTTGGCTTAAGTGCTATTTGGCTTATTTGTGCTTTTCTGCTTAATTTCCTAGCTTATTTAGGTTTAATATTGCTTATTAGTTTAATTTAAGCCCAATTCAGCTTATTTCCTTTAGAGTAGAGCTTATTTGAACTATTTACTTTTTAGTGCATCTGTCTATTTAGCTTAGTTTTCTGGCTTATTTTCTTTTGTTTGATCTAGTTCCTTAGTGCGACTTAATAGGGATAAGCTTATCATTTGTTTTTAGCTATATTGTGCCTTTGGTTATATTTGTGCTAAAAGTATTAAGCCTAGCAGTACTAACTCAAAGTTAGTACTGCTGTGTTCCTTTTTTAGCTTGTTAGCTTATTTGGGTTGCTTATTTATAGTACATTGTGCTTATTAAGTCTAGTCTAGGTCTTTTGTTCAGCTTATTTGATTGTTAAATTTTTATTGAGTCCCAAGTGGGCTTAACAGTTTAGCTCTTTTAAGTTTTAAGCTTTTAACAACTGTCACCCTTTAGAGCTTATTGATGTCTTATTTGCGATTTATTAAAATAGTGTCTTTTCAAAAAGTCTTATTTTATTAGTCCTTCTAAAAAGATTTTTTTTTAATGGCATTTAAAAAGCATTAGGGAAGGTGGAAATCCCAAGTGAGCAAGGCTCGAACTCGGGACCTCAACACCCACCACTCTTAACCATTATGCTACATTAGCTCATTCCGTTAGAGCTTGCACAAACTATATACTTGTACACGTTTTTAAGCCGCATAATCCCAAGTCACTTCGCAAACTTATTTAGAGCATTTTAGGGCTATTTGATAAGCTGGATTAGCAGCTTATTTTTCTTGCATTCTATTACATCATTTACCGACTTTATCCTGTTTTTTTTAGAATTTTTTCATTCTTAATGTTATTTTTGAATCATTTTCGAAAGTTAACATTTAAAAGTCAAGAAAAAAATAGAAAAAGTTTATCAGAAAAATTTACAAAAAAAATAGTTCTTTTAGATTTAGAATAAATACTTTAGGTTACAAGCATTAAAATTATTTTTTACCACGTTTTAATTTTTATTTGTGATTTTTATGTTTAAAATTAATTTTAGAAAATTAGATTTTTATTATAAAAAGAAGTTAAAAATAGTTTTCTGAGTTTTTATAATATTTTAGACTTTTCTAAGTTAGAAAATGTCTTTTTTTGAATTTTTAGGTATTAATTTGCTATTTTCTAAGGTTTTAAATAGATTAAATTAGTTTTTAATTCATAAAAAGTATTTAAAAGCGAAAAAAAATTATAAATTTTTTTTAGAAAATTTTCTTTTGTCATTTTAGAAGTTTAGTAACTAAGTTTGGCATTTTAGGCTTAAATTGATATAGTTTGATAATTAAAGTGCGCTTTTTTTAGGATATCCTGTTTTTTGCTTTTAGTTAAAGTTTGTCTTCCCTTAAGTGATTTAAAGTTTTGCCTTAATTTTCTCGTAGTTTTAGAAATACCAAAATCAATCTTTTTTGTTTATGTTTTTTTTTTTTATTTTTTTCTCATCGAGCATCAATTCCTCAAAACACTCTCAACTTTCAATTGCATTAAATTTGTTAAAAGTTGTGTTTTAGTTTTTAAATTTCAGTTTTAACTCGCGTTTAATTCATTTTGTGCATTTAATTTTCGTGCTATTTCATTGTTTCTTTAATCCTTGCTATTACATTTGTAGAATAATCAACAAATCAAATATCCTTTATCATTCTAAGCTCGAATCCGAATATTCCAAATTCTCAATTCACGATTTCGTTGGGACACGACCCGAGTTGTACAATACTTCCCGGATAAAAATATACGAATTGTGTTTTATTTTGTGAGATTTTTACCTTTATATTTCTCTTGGTTGAGAAGTATTTTGGAAAGAATTCTTTCGAGAATTAACTCTTTACGTATATATATTTGACTAACAATCACTCTAATATCCAAACCATTAACTAAACTTACTCAGAAAAATAAGCCGTATGTATGGGGCGACGACGAAGAGGAGGCATTTCAAACATTGAAGCTAAAATTGTGTAGTGCGCCAATATTATCACTACCCGAAGGAAGCGAAGACTTTGTTGTGTATTGTGATGCATCCCTTAAAGGATTTGGAGCTGTTTTGATGCAGCAAGAAAAGGTGATTGCGTATGCCTCTAGGCAACTTAGAAAGAATAAAGGAAATTATACGACCCATGACTTGGATTTGGGAGCGGTGGTTTTTGCTCTTCGACTATGGAGACATTATTTGTACGGCACTAAGTGTACGGTATACACCGATCACAAAAGCCTACAATATATTTTGGATCAGAAAGAGCTAAATATGAGGCAGCGTAGATGGATTAAACTTCTGAGTGATTACGATTGTGTTATTCGTTATCACCCAGGAAAGGCGAATGTTGTCGCTGATGCGTTGAGCAGGAAGGATAAGGAACCGATTCGAGTGCATGCTTTAGTGGTGACGGTACATAACAATTTACCCGAACAAATTCGAAATGCACAAGTTGAAGCATGCTAGGAGGAAAATATTGGTGCCGAAGGATTTCGTAGCGAAAGGGAGCCATTTGAAGTTAGATCCGATGGTACGAAATGTCTAAAAGGACGAGTATGGTTACCATTATTTGGAGGATTGAGAGGCCTAATCATGCTGGAATCTCATAAATCAAAATATTCCATTCATCTTGGATCTGATAAAATGTACCATGATTTGAGGAAGTTATACTGGTGGCCGAATATGAAAGTTGACATTGCAACGTATGTCAGTAAGTGCTTGACATGTGCTAAAGTCAAGGCTGAACACCAAAAGCCATCAGGATTACTTTAGCAGCCAGAAATTCTTGTTTGGAAATGGGAGAGAATTACAATGGATTTCATTACAAAGCTTCCAAGAACACCATCTGGATATGATTCAATTTGGGTCATTGTTGATCGATTGACTAAATCTGCTCACTTTATTCCGATGAATGAGAAGTATAAAATGAAGAAGCTTACTCGATTGTATTTGAAGGAGATTGTTTATAGGCATGAGGTGCCTGTGTCGATTATTTCGGACCAAGACTCTCGTTTCGTATCAAGGTTTTGGAGATCTCTTCAAAAGTTATTGGGAACGAATTTAGATATGAGCACTGCTTACCATCCTGAAACTGATGGTCAGAGTAAAAGAACGATATAGACATTAGAAGACATGTTGCGTGCTTGCGTGATTGACTTTGGTAGTGGCTGGGATAAGTGATTGATGCTAAACCACACCTTATATATATATATATATTATATAGTAAAATATAAAATATATAGTAAGTATAGTCTAAAAACAATAATAAATAAAACCGAGAAGTAGTATAGAATGTTCCCGGGTCGTTTATCCCCAACGAGGTTGTGCTGGAGAATCGATACAGTCGGAAGATTGGAGTTTGAATGAGAGAAATGATTTAAGAGTGTGGAAAGCTAAGTTAAACAATAACAAACAAAAACGATTAAGAAAAAAACTAAAAATTATGAAATTAAGCTGAAAAAACGAGAGCACGAATCCCGAACAAGGGGTCAAAAACCTAAAATCTTCAAAATTAACCCTACAAAGAAATTTTTACTTCTAAACTACTCTAGGGGACTAATAATGAAGAATGAAAAAGACTAGACTGAAAACGGAGGTTTTTTGACCCAAAAACGAGTCAAGACAAAATCCGTACCCGACCCCCGTTCTTTAAAAATCAAAAGATTGAAAAAGTAACCCTAAGAAAGTTTTTCTATTTTTTCTACGTAGTATATGACTAAAGAAAATTTTCTAAAAAAGAAAAATATTTTTTTTATAATTTTTATAATTTTTTATGAATTTTCTAAACTTTAAACTAAATTAAATTATAAAAAATACTAAACTATTTTTAAAAATTCTAAAAAAATTACCTAAAATACTTTACACTGATATTACCCTACGAAAAATAAGAAACCCGAAATTCGGCTTATAAATAAGCCGGAAAACGGGCTTAAAAGTGGCAGACTTAACTTTTTCACTATCCTTAAAATGTTAATAAGCTAATAAATCCAAATAAGCTTTAACTAAACTAATTAAGCTAAGAATGGCTTAAGGCCAGCATAATAAGCACAAATGAAAAGCTTAAAGTCAAGAGAAAAATGAAATAAGCCAAAGTGCTTATAACTGTTTTGCAAACAGTTGGGACAGCTTTTGGGGCTTAAATTTAAGCCCCTTAAGCTGTTTTTGAGGACAAGTGGGGCCCACAACCCTGGACACTTGCCAATAAGCTTCAATAAGCCTTAAAGGCTTATTGCTTTGACATACAAATAAGCCCTCAAATAAGCACCTCAAACTGACAGACCTCAAAAGAAAGAGCTAAGGACAAAAATGGCTTATTTTTTTGAAATTTTGGACTTAAAAAGCCATAAAAATGCAAGTAAGCTAAAAAGATGACTTAACTATCACTAATAAGCTAATGAGGGACTAAATTAAGCAAAATAAGCTTAAACAGCCTGGAATAAGCTGCTGTCCTACAAGGGTCAAAAACAGCCAAAAGCTCACTTTTAGCTTAAAAATAAGCCACCTAAAGGTGACTTTAAGGGCTGAGCTTTTGGGGGCTTATTGGAGAGCTTATAGGCTTTCTAAAAAAAACTTAAGCTTTTCACCTTAAATAAGCCAAGAAAAGGGTGTGCCAATTGGCTGTTTTGCACCAGGGCAGTTTTCCAAAGAGAT
>BQNB010077374.1:0-23829 GCA_026074375.1 Tanacetum coccineum | reverse complement strand
CTTTGATTTTGGACATGCATAGTATAGTTTACCGTAACTCTCAGGTTTATACGATTGTCGGAGAACTGCATCTCCTTTTGCCCAACTACACGCTAAAGCTTCATGTGGCACCATCTTTACCATTTTTTTTGTGGTTGTGATGGTAAGAGTGTGTGATATGTTTGTGGTTGTGATAGTTATGGAATAAAAGAGTTTTTGGCGGGAGTATTTGGCGGGAGTTTTTGGCGGGAGTATAATGTATAACCATAAAGTATCGACTCATTAGTTTTTATAACCATAACATATCGATTCATCCGTTGAACGTCTAATGTATAACCATAACATATCGACTCATCAATTTTTTTTCAAAACATAAGTCTAATGAACACACCTTAAAAATATATAACCATAACATATCGTCTAATGTATAACCATAACATCTCGACATGTCAATGAACGCACCTTAAAAATGTTGATAAATGCCAATGGTGTTGACATACACATTTTTATTCAAGACATAAGTCTTCACATAAACCATTTATTACAATGCATTCAATACAAATGCTCATGGTGCAAACATGAACACACCTTAAAAACGTAGATAAACACACATACACTTAATGTGTTGACACACCTTAAAAAGCATCTTCTCATCAGCCTCTCCTCTACCTCCTTTTCCAGGGCCTGCAACCTTTGAACCTCTAATGTATAACCAACACATATCGACTCATTCGTTGAACCTCTAATGTACAACCATAACACATCGACTCATCCGTTGAACCTCTAATGTATAACCAACACATATCGACTCATCCGTTGAACCTCTAATGTATAACCATAACATATTGACTCATCCGTTAAACCTTTAATGCATAACCATAACATATCGACTCATCCGTTGAACCTCTAATATATAACCATAACACATCGACTCATCCGTTGAACCTCTAATGTATAACCATAACATATCGACTCATCCTTTGAACCTCTAATGTATAACCATAACACATCGACTCATCCGTTGAACCTCTAATGTATAACCATAACATATCGACTCATCCTTTGAACCACTAATGTACAACCATAACACATCGACTCATCCGTTGAACCTCTAATGTATAACCATAACACATCGACTCATCAGTTGAACCTCTAATGTATAACTATAGCATATTGACTCATCCGTTGAACCTCTAATGTATAACCATACATATCGACTCATCCGTTGAACCTCTAATGTATAACCATAACATATTGACTCATCCGTTGAACCTCTAATGTGTAACCATAGCATATCGACTTATCCGTTGAACCTCTAATGTATAACCATAACATATCGACTCATCCGTTAAACCTCTAATGTATAACCATAACATATCGACTCATCCGTTGAACCTCTAATGTATAACCATAACATATCGACTCATCCGTTGAATGTCTAATGTATAACCATAACATATCGACTCATCCGTTGAATGTCTAATGTATAACCATAACATATCGACGTCTAATGTAATCGATATGTTATGGTTATACATTAGAGGTTCAACGGATGAGTCGATAAGTTATGGTTATACATTAGAGGTTCAACTGATGAGTCGATATGTTACGGTTATACATTAGATGTTCAACTGATGAGTCGATATGTTATGGTTATACATTAGAGGTTCAATGGATGAGTCGATATGCTATGGTTATACATTAGAGGTTCAACTGATGAGTCGATATGTTATGGTTATACATTAGAAGTTCAATGGATGAGTCGATATGTTATAATCATACATTAGAGGTTCAACGAATGAGTCTGTAACACCCTCAAATTTGAGCACGCAGCGGAATGTTGAATATCCGAGGGCGTTACATTTATGAATCAATAGCACAAGATATGAGAACGACCACTAAACGTGTCGTTTGAAAAAAAAGATACATTGGATTAACAAAATACTTGTTTGTTACATAAGCCTATGGCTTCAAAATATTCAACAATATAAATAAAGATTCTGGTTTATAACAATTGTCCCCAAAATGTAATAAGACCCCAAATCTTAAGTGTTGACTCTTCCTACCCAATTGTTGATACTTGTTGGATCGAGAGACACGTTTCGTTCCTATGCTCGTTTTGGTTACATTTGCATGATAGCTTGTATGATAGTGCAATAATTGTCCTGCCATGTTTGCATTAATCACAGTAATTGTGTATAAGATTTGATTTTCGTGTCTTAAACCTATGTCTCTCACCAACCTTTGTGTTGACGTTTTTAAGCATCATTTTTAGGTAAGCATAATGAAGATCATAGGAATGAGAGAAGTGGCTAGAGAGACCATAGGCTGCATGCGAAGTTTAAATCTCCTAGTCATTCTCATTTGATTTCATATTGAATGTTTATTGGTTTGACTGCTTAGTCTTGTTTGGTTGTATTGCATGTCTTGTTATTGGAGTAAACCCCTTGTACTTCAATACAAGACTCCGGATATCTTTTATGTTGTTTTGGGTATTTTCATGACACTTTGTGTCCCTTATGTTATGTTTAGTTCATGTAGTTTTCTCTATTGTGACATCATTGTGTTGTGATGATATCCATTCTCGTTACGCCTTGCGTTTTTGCCTTGGCGGGGTATGACAGATTGGTATCAGAGCCATTTATTATAGAGAAGTAGGTGGTTTGACCTAGACTATAACCTAGGAGTCCTTCATATAGCGGCATAATAGGATATGTGTGTTTAGTATCTGCGTGTTTTGTTTTCTTACTTTTCTTTGAGTTTTATCTTGACATACGAGCTACTCGATAACAGAAGATCCAGAAGAGGAGCCAATTGAGGAGGAGCCTCTCGATGAACCGAAGAAGGAAGGGTTGTTAGAAGAGTCGGAGAAGGAGGTAGACTCAGATCTCTTGTCGGATGCTCGTAGCAGGCCTGGACCCGCGGAGTCGGGTGACTCTTGCGAAAGCAAAGTCAAACCCAAGCAAGGCCCAACATAGGTTTATCCCGTCTTTTACCTCGATACGTTGCTATCGATAATTTCTTTCGAATATTGCGTATTTTTTGGTGCTTCGAGACCTTCATTTTCTTTCTGTCGTTTTTGATTTTATATTTATATAAATAAATATTGCTTGGATGTAGTATCGTTTCTGTGTTATATTGGAGTCGCTTAAGTTGTGCAATGTGGTATATGTGCATATATGTGTGTTATCATTGAGATGTGTAGTCTTGGAAGTAAGTATACGTGTGAAAGGATGCGCTTATAATTATGAGTGGCCAACATACTTATAAAGGCATCACATACGTAGACTTGTGACCATGATTGCATTGATTGGTGTTTGTTTGTAAAATGGTCGTGTAAGATATTGTGATATGTATGTTCATGATAAGGATAGTTGTATAGTTATAGAATTCTTCTCTTAACTAATGAGCAATTTTGTTGGGCTTAGTTGCGTAGCCAGCAAGATCTTTTCTACCTAACGGTTATGAATATCTTGGATACCCTTTTATTACTATTATGATTATTGAGTTTGTTCGGTTGCTCAATTATTCGTTTAGATATCTAGCTCTCATTTTAGCATTCCTTGATCGTACCATGTCGGTACGGATGATCTGTCTCTCCCATTCAACGTCTTGATATATATTGGTGGTTCGGATATGCTTCTTTGGATAGTGGTACATTTCATTGGCTCTTTCCTTACATTAATTAAAAAATTTCTTCAAATTATTCATAACATATTAGTGCGGATGTTTACTCACTTGTTTTTCATATCCTTTGGTTTTCGTAACATGTTTGCGACATGTTAGTACCGATGTTTTTCTATGGTTTTCATTTTGATCGTTAGTACGGATAAGTCTTTATGTTCTTCTTTTGGTTCGAAATGTCTTTGCATGAATTTCACTTGTACGTGTTCGTTTGTGTGTTATTTTGATTATATGGTTCTTTGTACTTTCTTTCTCTTTCAAACAATAGGTATACGTTAAAGTCCTTACGGTATTTCGCAATCCCTTTTGTATTACGATGTCCTTTGTTTGAGTTACATGTATTATATTGAGAACGAGATATAAAAATAATCCTTTTGAATATTATCTTGATGAGGTTGAGGGAATTTTTTTTTAATTCATTTTATGAATACGTTGTGACACGGTTTTTATGTGAATGTCTCTTTATGAATAAGATATGTTTAAAATGATCCTTACAAATAAGTTATGAAACTATTTTTATGCTTCTTAAATCTTATTTTTGAAAAGTATGTCAAAATGATTCATAATGGTAAAATGTGATACACCGTTAAATAAATGTCCCTGGATTTTCTATAACAACCATGTTTAAAATGATTTTTTATAAAGAGTATATTCAAGATGATTTTTAGATTTAAAATAGTTTTTCTTTATTTTAGAAGACTTTCTTTATTATTAATTTTTTTACAGTATTTAGTTGGTTCTTTCGAGTAAAGTCGATTATTGGTATATGAATTCTATCTTCTCATTTTGATACGTATTGTTATTTGTTCTGTGTTCCTTGTTGTCGTGGTGAGTTTGTTGATTCTTTCGTTTGCATTTTCTATCGGTACGTATATTCTATCCTATCTTTTAAAGGATTCTCATGACATTCGGTCTGCATCTATTTGCGTCTGTGAAATCCCTTATATGTTTTCTAGCCATTGATTCGATATTCGTCTGCTACCCTATTCGTTAGTTCGTAACCCATAGAATTCGTTTAAAATACGTTTCATTCGGCCAAGTCACTCTTCGTGGGGAGAACCTGTGTTATTCGTTAAGAAGAAGGACGGTTAATTTCGAATGTGCATAGACTATCGAGAGTTGCACAAGCTGACCACCAAGAATCTCCCCAGGATCGACGACTTGTTCGACCAGTTACAAGGTTTGCGTTATTACTCTAAGATAGATCTTCGATCTGGTTATTATCAGTTGAGAGAGTGCATGAAGAAGATATTCCAAAGACTGCCTTTAGGAAGCGGTATGGACATTTTGAGTTTACGGTTATGCCTTTTGGATTAACCAATGCACCAGCGGTTTTCACAGACTTGATGAACCGGGTGTGCAAGCCGTATTTAGACAAGTTCGTCATTGTGTTATTTGATGATATCTTGATCTACTCAAAGTCTAAGGAGGAACATGAGGTTCATTTGAAGTTGGTGTTGGAGCTGCTGAAGAAGGAGAAGTTGTTTGTCAAGTTTTTCAAGTGTGAATTCTGGATACAAGAAGTTTATTTTCTCGGACACATGGTTAAAAGTAATGGAATTCACGTAGAACCTAGTAAGATAGAGGCAGTGAAGAATTGGAAGGTACCTAAGACACCATCCGGGATACGATCATTCTTGGGATTGGCAGGTTACTACCGACGTTTCATCGTAAAAAAATTTTAAGATTGCTAAGCCCCTTACTTCACTGACACAGAAGAATCAGAAGTATGAGTGGGCCAAGGAACAAGAGGAAGCTTTTTAGACGTTGAAGGACAATTTGTGAAATGCACCAATATTGTCATTGCTTGATGGATCCAAAGAGTTTGTAGTTTATTGCGACACGTCAAATCAAGAATTAGGTTGTGTACTAATGCAAAGAGGCATGGTAATCGCCTATGCATCACGAAAATTAAAGATCCATGAGAAGAATTATTCAATACACGACCTAGAATTAGGAGCAGTAGTGTTTGCCCTTAAGACTTGGAGACATTGTTAGAAATAAAGAAATAATCTACTTGTAGCACTATTATAAAGTGCAGGGACTAGAAGTGCTAAGTTAGGAAAGTTTAATAAGAATAGCTAACCAAGGCTATAAATAGTAATTTATGCCATGGTTAGATGTAACAACTTTAGAGTGCTTATTCAGTTTCAGTTGCTTATTAGAAGCTTATTTCATACAGTTAGTGTGCTTATAAAACTTATTAGCTTATTTGCTTTTCATTCTATCTGAATTTCTGCTTATCAGTTTGCTTAAATCTGCTTATTTCAGTGATAATATAGTCCAGATCTGCTTATTTTGAATTTTTTTTTTAAACATCAGCTTAATTTTTTTAGATCTAACAGATTTGTAACAAATTTTGACTAGTTTGACTTTTTGGTCAAGATCTGGTCAAACGTGTTTTTGTAACCGTTTTCTGGCGAGTTATACCAGATTCAGGCGAGTTATACCAACCATTTCAAGTTAGTCATACCAGATACAAAGGTGATTTATACAAGATTTTTTAGGCGATTAATACAACGAATATAGAGCGAGTTATACCATACTCATAAGGCGAGTTATACCAATTACAATAGGCGAACTATACATCGAATTATACCCAAAACGAAAAACAATAATATAGATCTCGGTTTGTTTTGTTGTTATTTTTCAAACATTGATCTTTAAAAAGACCACAAACAAAACATTTCTTCATAGATCCTTTGAAGCAAAACACTTCTTTGATTTTTTTTTTCAAAACCCTCCAAAGAAAAGACAAGAACAAAAGATTTATCATCATTTTTTTTGTTTCGATTTACATAAAAAAAGAGAAAACAAAAGAAACATTTTTTTGTAGATCTCAGTTTATGTGTGTTCTTTAAACTCGAAGTATAAAATCTTTTTCAAAAGATTTCTATCACACAAACTCATCATAAATCTTTGTGAAGGTGTAGCTTCGTTTTAATTTTCGAAATAATAAAAGAAAGATAAGAACAAATGTTCACATCTCTTTTTTGTTTCGATTTAAAAAGAAAAAAAACAGCTAGAACAAAGGAATAAATAACTTTACCTGGGAATTTTATACAAGATATTGAAAGCTACGAAAGTTTCTAATCAAACTCACTAAAAGCAACGTTTGTTTAATAATAAAGAGAAAGATATTGTTGTATATCTTAAAAAAAGAACAAAGGAGAGGCTGTGTTATTATTTTGTGGTTTGTGAGATTTGATTGGTGTGTGAGTTTATTGTTCTTTCACTTGTTTGTGTGAATCGGTTATCACAAAAGTGAGGTGATAACTTTGTGTTTGTGACTGCTTTAAGTAAAAGAGTATAGATGAAAGAAAAGAGGCGTATTATTGTGTATTAGGTTTAGGGCATTGTGAGTGAGACTAGGTTTTTATATAGTGAGAGTTTAGGTTTCTAGAGTTGGGCTTTGTTACTTTTGTCTACCGAAAACATCACGAATGTATTTCAGTTTTAATTTGGGTTGTGTATGTAATTGGGCTTCAAGGAAGTTATTTTTTTGTAATTTAAGCCTATAAGGAACGCGTATATCAGTTATATTTTTTGTATCCAAGTTTATGTGATTAAAAAAATTGATTGTTAGTGTATTATTAAAAAAAAGTTGTGCTTAAATGGTTTGATATAATATTTTTTTTCTATTTTAATTGTGGGTCGATAATTCGTATCTGATTGATATTTTGTGTTAAATTTTTTTGAGATTATTTTTTAGTCTACGGTTTTTTTACTTGCGAATTAAATAATTTTTGTTTGCACAAGTTAGTTAGTTTGTGGTGATTAATTAAGCAAGCTTATTGAGATTATTCATTGACTATCGGGATATTTGTTCGAGACAAGATGAGTCGAGACGTGATTACGGTTGGTTCGACAATGCTGATTCCGTTGTTATATCGGGGTGAATACTCTTAGTGGCGTGAACTATTTATGAACTATCTTGAAGAGCAAACGGATGGTGAAGCAATGATTAATTCTATTCAGAATGATGATCACCCATTGCTTGTTATTGCTCAAGTGCCACTTGCTGGAACCGCACCGAATGCATCTCTTACTCTCAAAGATCCTCAATTTTGGACTGCTGAAGAGAAAAAGACTCGAAAGATGATCGTCTTGCAAGATCTCTTTTGATTCAAGGGCTTCA
This sequence comes from Tanacetum coccineum, assembly GCA_026074375.1. Taxonomy (NCBI): domain Eukaryota; kingdom Viridiplantae; phylum Streptophyta; class Magnoliopsida; order Asterales; family Asteraceae; genus Tanacetum; species Tanacetum coccineum. The sequence continues at coordinate 16,028 of BQNB010077374.1, read as the reverse complement.
AAATGACATTTATTCTCTCATTGATAACAACGATACTGCTAAAGATTTATAGGATGCTCTTGAAAGGCAGATGCGTGGTTCTAAGTATGGTGAACAAGATAGGAAAGCTGTAATTTTGTATGAGTATGAGACTTCTAAAGCTACTGAAGGAGAACAATTGCTAGATACTTATCTTCGTTACTTACAAGTGATTAATGATTTGAAGAAGTGTGGTTATAAGAAAGATTGTGAGTTGAATTACAAGTTCTTGAACAATCTGCAACCAGAATGGAAACATTATGGTACACTGATGAGGAAAACCAAGAACTTAATGGATATCAATATTGATGCTCTCTACAACATTCTGAAGCAAAACCAAGGTGATGTGAATGATGCTATAGGATATAAGAAGAAAGCTGTTGTGGTTACTTCAGATCCATTAGCGTTGGTTGCTGTGAAAACAAAAGTGAGTAAACGCAAAGAGAAAGTTATAGTTCAATCAGAATCTGAAGGAAGTGATGATGAAGATATCAGTGATTTAAAAAAGATTACCGCGTTGTTAGCAAAATATTTTAATCAAAAGAGGTATTATACTAAGCCAACAAACAACAATTTGAGAACGTATTCAGCTTCTTCTTCAGCAAACAAGAAACCAGAGTACGTGAAGTCAGAAGAAAAGAAAGAGGATAAGAAAGTTGATGAGAAGAAAAGGGATATGAGCAAAGTTAAGTGCTATAATTGCAAGAAGGAAGGACATTTTGCCAAAGACTGCAAGAAAGCAAAGGTCAAAGACTACAACTACTACAAGACAAAGATGTTGCTAGCAAAGAAAGATAGTGATGAACAAGTGCTTCTTGCTGAGGACCAAGCTTGGATGGAGTCCAGTAGTGATTCAGATCAAGAGATCAATGCAAATATGGTCTTCATGGCTAAAATGGAAAAGGTTCTTTCAGATTCAGAGGAAAGTTCATCATCTGCAGAAGAAACCATTGCTGAGGTATCTTATTACACATCTAATTCTGAAAGTGAATCTGAATATGAAACTTCAGAATATTATGATAACTCTACAAATTATGGTTTATTTGTGGACAATGATGATGATCAAGAAATTTTTCATGATGCAATAGAATTTGCTAGTGAAAATTTTAATGAAAATCATATTGTATCTCAAACAGATCATGATCAGTCAGAAGTTGATCATAATGATTCTGAAGAAAAGGAACATTTAGTTGATAAATTGATTATGAAGTTTAACCAAAAGATTGCTAAATGTCAAAAACGTATTGAGAAAGCGAATCAACAAAGCAAAGATTTAGAAAATCAAAACAAGGATTTACAAGATAAATATGATGTTTTGAAGAATCAAGTAAACACTTTTGAGGAGAAAAACAATGAATTTAATGAACAAATAAAAGTGTTGAACGAAACGAATGTTGATTTGCTTGCTCAAACGGAAGTTTTACAAGAACAACTCAAAGTCAAACATGTTGTGATTGATACTCACACTGAATGTCAAGCACAATATGCTAAACTTGAGGAAGAAAGATATCAATATATGATTAGATATTCTGCTCTTTGTGATAATGATAAACAACATAGGAAAAAGATTGATGAACAAGAGATTTTATTTGATAAGATGAGTCGTCAGTTAATTGAGATGAATAATAATGTGCTAAGGCTTCAAGAGAAAATTTTAGAAAAAGAAACGAAAATTTCAGAATTGGAAGAGTGTGTGCGTAACAAGGATTTAGAAATTGAAAAGTGTTTGGAAAGAGTGAATGATTGTGAAGACAAACTTCATAAAATCGGACAAACACGTCAGACAATACATATGATCATGCCTTCTAAGGATAAAATGTATAATGGTCGAAAAGGAATAGGTTTCGAAAATCTAAGTTATTTTTGTAAAGCAAAAGAATTGAGACCTAGTCTTTACGATGAGAGGGTTATTGGTTTAGGGTGTTGAGAATCATATAGCCCATCTAGGATAGGTTTTACAGATAATATTGAACATGCAGCGGAATAATAAGAAAGCAATATTATCAAACAAGGTTTTTCATTCATATGTTTTCCCTATTACTCCAACTGTAATTTGGGGCTACACCAACTAACTAGGGTGTACTATTCGACTTTAATCAGTCGACTATACTATGTAACTATCTAGATAAGTAACTACGGTGTACACACACAAACCTTTACTACTCGACTCTCATCAGTCGATGTTTCTATGGATGGATATGTAAAACCTATGTCTATGATCTCTTTATATAGGGAGAGATCATGACTTACAAAGGAAGTAAATCAATATATAAGGAAACTATTTAAATTACATTTGTTATCCCATATATTTAATCCATTACACAACTATGTTCTATACCAAGATGCTAGAAAGTAAGAAATCTTAGAGAGAGAAAGTAGAGAGAGAAAACTAGATTAGAGAGAGAATGGGAAAGTTACAAGTGAAGTGAAAAATATAACCAACACCCTTCACCAAGTGTGGTGAAGGCATATTTATACCCTAGCCTTCTAGTTGGCTCATGGGCTTTCTTAACGGGCCGGGCTTGGCTAAACTTAGGCTTTGAGCCTGAAACACAGACAATATTAGATTACAATCCAAGCCCGTTAAACCCTACTAGCCTATTACATAACAAGACCTATTTGACTTAATGAGACCGATAACATTCTTGTTTGACTTAATATAATTAAGGCTAACAATCTCCCCCAATGTTGAGGTCTCTTTCTTCAAACTTCTCTGTATCACCGATGACATTGAAGATATGACATTTAACGTTTATGCTTTGCCTTGTTATGGTCTTGTCTTGTTTGTAATGGCTTTGTTCATCCATGCTTTGTGATCTTGATTTTGAGCCTTTATCTTTTGACTTTGAGTTCTTGAGATCGTTATCTTGCATCATCTCCTTGACTTGAATCATCTTGATTTGACTTCCTTGATCAACTTGTGCTCTTGACCAACATGCTCATACTTGTTACATTCTTGTTTGACATATGTTATTATAAGTCTAACAATCTCCCCAATTGATGATTCTTTATTTGACTTTGAGGCTCTTTGATGGTGGGGGAAGATTAGAATCAACTATCTGACGGTTGAGTATTGACTTTGAAAGCTTGAGTATGAGCATGTGGTTTATGAATCCGACTTCGCTAGAATGTGGCTGCAACACTGTCGTCTTATCCTAAAATAAAAGAACAGAAGCAATAAAAAAGACTATGGCTTTGTCATTCATCTTGACTTCGGTTGCATTAACCTCCGGTTTCCCATTTTATAGTATAAATACTATACCTGTGATCAGGTAGATTCAATGAATCTCCTTGACAGGGTTTCCAGCTCAAAGCGTAGGATCTTCTAACACAGATGTATTAGATTCACCATGCTTGCTAGTTCTCATTACCGGAACGTCTCAAAGCAGACAACACGGTAAGAGTGAATCAAATAGTTACTATCTTTCTGATTAAGTCGTCAATTCATTTACTGGACCAAAATTGATATCCAGTAATCACAAGCATAGATTCATATAGAATCTTGCAAGTCACCTACAAAGCTTGTATGATATTGCTCTAAGCAGGATTTCCATCTTCATGTGAATACTAAGTATCACTCAGATGTTCTGGCAAGATCTCAAGGATAATGCGTAGGACTCTTTGTTACAACCTGTGAACTTTGTGGTGTCCACCAAGTGTATTTTGACATTGTGTCCTAATGAGATTTATACTATGATCTCTTCTGGCTCTAGACTCGATTTGTGCACTTTTGGTTTTAGTAATCGGAGGCTGGAGCAAACTGCCACCTATTCAATATCAACAATCTCGGAGTGAGATGTCAATAGATAACGTGTGTATCTCCGTGACAAATGAGACGTTGCTTTTGAGAGAAACCCGAATGTGCGGGAAGGGTTGTAGCTTGCATCCTGGTCCCATGACGACTTTCTAACAATATCAACAATCATCTTTGTGATTTTGATAGATTATGAATTGACCCGGTTTCTCGCCTAAGGTGTAAGGAGGGCTCTTTCTTTCATCCCTATTTATCCAACATTTCTTTTTAATTCTTCAACCCCTTCAATGCTTACCAAGACGTCATTACTAACACCTTGTTGTGATTGTTCCAGTGTTAGCTCAATCTTAGTCGGCATTCTTCCCTTATACACATTCATCTCCAATCATACCTAAGGACTGCTATTTCTAACTATGGAGTGTCCTTGGGTAGATCCCTCCGGTTCTGGTTGGATCGTAGGACTTATACCTAACCTAACCACCTTATGACTTCAGAATCGTCGTGAAATTAATAGGTTGTTGGGTATAAAGATCGAACCATAAAACCATTTTCTAAAATTGTTATTTTCAAATACTCCCCCTACACATGTGCTCCGAGATTCGAAATTGTTTAGCACATGAAGGAAAGAGTTGCACTTAGAGTCTTAAAGATCACATTCGTCTATAACATAATTAATCACATTTTCTCCCCTTAATTTAAATAATAAAACACTTAGTATTTGAAATACAATTGATTAAAATTTGATGAAAATTCCATGGGGAGAAAATTATACCACGATGTCGCTTGAATTCAGATCATTGAGAGCTCCCCCTTCAACAGCTATAATATGTGGATACCAATATTTATTAAAACTTGACATTGGAATGAAAAATTGATATGACACCACAATATAGACGAAGGGGTGAGAACCTTTAGTGAACAGTGTATATTAATAATTGCAATATAAGTTTTCACATTTTTTAAATTTCACAGAATGTTTTTGATAGCATAAAATTGACATTTATGAGAGTATCCGAACACATAAAAGGCTTTTGTTTTAAAAAGCTTCTCCCTCAGAAATTGATTCCAATAAAATGACATTCTACGTACTTACAATTTCTTTGAAAATTAGTCGAGGAAGGGAGTGTTCACACACAGATTTTAACAATACCATTTTTATGGAAAAAATATCACAAATTATATGTAGACAATTTGACATGAAAGTTCTTCTTGAAAAATTGTGTTCACGATTTTAAAACATGATAGAAAAACTTCTCTTCTATTTTGAGAGAGTATGCGTCACTGAAGCGTACACTTTCCTATTACATTCCGGACCGAGTATATGCACTGAAATGTACTAGTCATTGAGAAAAATTAGAAATGACATGTTTTGAAAGGAATTGAAACTCTTCGCCCGAACAACATTTACCGCCCGTGTTGATGTTTAATCAACATTATCTAGGTACGTAACTGTTATCGATACCAAGAGACAATGTCGAGAAGATTCTTTTTGGTAATTTTTTGAAATTTTCTTGATTTTATATTTTGTTTTTCTAGGTTTTTAGATTTTATCTATTTCTTTTTCCAATTTTATTTTTTATAAATCAAAAATAAAGAGAGAATAAAAAGTAAACAAATTGATAGTTTTGATGGTCCAGCAGATATCCATTGCCAAGAACCACCAGTTCAATCTGGAGTCAGCAACAGCTCATACCGATTCGTCTGATAATACTTAAACCTATCTTCCGATAAAGCTTTAGTTGAACAAGTCAGCTAACTAAAGTATTCTAGTTCCGACAAAGAATAATTCAAACAATACCCTTTACAACAGTGTTCCTTTATAAGTGATATCTGGACATCGATGTGTTTGGTAGCGAGAAGCTGGACTGGATTGCACGAGATGGCTATGGCTGCCTTTGAGTCACAATACATAGGTATTTTATCAAAGTGGAAGCCATAATTTGTGAGGCTGATTCTCAACCATAGGAACTTGTGCGCACACTGCAGATAAGACACATACTCCAGCTTTGCTAAAGACATTGAAGGCGTCCTGCTTTTTGATACCAGCTGACATAACTTATCACCACCTAAAATTGTATGCCACAGATGTGCTCTTAGCGTGAATCGAGACAGCCCCGCATGTCCGAATTCTGAAAATAGCATTAGTTCGAACTGGTGTCTTTGGATACCAAGACCCATGTTAATGGAGTCTTTAAGGTACCGAAAGATCCGTTTAACCGCAGTGAGATGTTTCTCAGTCGGTTTCGCTTGATAGCGAGCACAATAACATGTTGCATGTACAATATCTGGTCTACTTGCTGTTAGGTACATGAGTGCTCCGACCATACTATGATATTTCGTTTGGTCGACCGGAGTACCACTCAAGTCAGCATCAAGGTGTTTTGTAGCCATTGGTGTACCAATGCTATCACATGAGGTCATACCATGCTTTTTAAGTATCTCTTGAGCATACTTAGCTTGGTTTATAAAGATACCACGAGGAGATTGGTGGATCTGAATTCCTAAAAAGAATTTCAGCTCCCCCATCATAGACATATCAAACTTGCTGTGCATTAGTTTTCCAAATCATTTTGAAAGTTTTGGGTTCGTAGAACCAAAAATTATGTCATCAACGTAAATTTGCACAAGCAATATGTCTTCCCCATGTTTAGTTATGAACAGAGTTGGATCAATAGAACCTTTTGAGAACCCTTTGGATACCAGGAAGTTGAAGAGTTCATCATACCACGCTCTTGGAGCTTGTTTGAGTCCATATAGAAGCGTTCTTGAGACGGTAAACTTTGTACAGGATGATATGACCCTTCCACTGAGATATATAAAAATGGGGGTGTTAGACCAATATTTATTAAAACTTGACATTTGAGTGAAAAATTGATATGACACACAAAAAGTTGAAGACGGAGTGAGATGCCTTAGTGAACAATGTATATTATTAATTGACATAAGTTTCCACATTTTGATTTCACAAGATGTGTTTGGATACATAAAATTGACATTTATGAGATGTATCCAACACATTAAAAGGCTTTGTTTTAAAAAGCTCCCCCTCAGAAATTGATTCACATAAAATGACATTCTACGTACTACAATTCTTGAAAACTTATTCGAAGAAGGGAATGTTGAACATGCAATTTTAACAAATACCACTTTTTATGGAAAAATACCACAAGTTATATTGTAGACAATTTGACATTGAAAGTTCTTTTTGAAAAATTGTGTTCAACAATTTTAAAAACACATGATAGAAGACTTCTCTTCTCTTTAGAGAGTGAGCGCACTGAAATGTACACTTCCCTATTACATTCGGGTCCGAGTTATGCGCTGAAATGTACATAAGTCATAGATAAAAATTTAGAAATGACATGTTTTGAAAGCATTTGAAACTCTTGCTCGAACTTCATTTACATGCACGTGTCGATGTTAATCAACATTTCTAGGTACGTAAATATTATCAATTTCAAGAGACATGTCGAGAAGATTCTTTTTGGTATTTTTGAAATTTTTCTGATTTTATATTTTGTTTTTCTAGATTTTATATTTTTGTATTTTCTTTTTGTTGGTTTTATATTTTTGTATTTTCTTTTTTCAAAAATATTTATAAATCAAAATAAAGAGAAATCAAAAATATTTACAAATCGAAGTTTCCATTAGCAGTGATAGTTGTTGCTAGAGTTGAAGTGGATGAAGTTGAATCAGGCTGTTGTTGACGTTTATTTGATGCATCAGTAGTAGTGACAGCGAAAGACTTTGAAACAACTTGATTTTCTCCATTGAAATATTCGTTGAGCAAAGGACCGAATAGCAAATCTAGCTCATTTGACATTGTTACTGTCTCAGCTGCTTGATGAACTTCTGTTGACATTGTGGTGCGAGGCTTGAACCGTTTTGTACAAACGTCATTATTCTGTATCATCATCTGTGAATCCACTTTGGCAATGGTTTCTAAGATATCAGCTTTTTTAGTAACCATACTCTGAGATTTTCCTTGTTGACATTACATAAGGTACCTACACTTAAATCAAGACTTTGTTCCTTCTGAACATAGATTGATGTACCTGCACTTAAATCCAGAGTTTGTTTGCTTTCATGAATATTAGGGATATCTACATTTGAACCATGTGTGGGTTCAATGTCATCCTTTCTTGTACACGAATCAAATAACTTTCCTGTAGGAATCCACCTAAGACCAACAGATTTGAAAATTCTACCCATGGGTTTCCACCTAAGATCAGATCTAAGTGATGTTTTCTTATACACAGCGGAAGTCTTATTAGGAGAAAATCTATGTCTTGTAAAGATCTGCCTACTAGGTTTCTGAGTATGACTCTTTTGATCTACGAGTTTGTTACTGTTTCTGGTCTTTTGGGATTGAATCTTAGCACGTGAATTCACTTCCTTCTGGAGTTTTGTTATACAAGCATCATGATTTGCACTAAAGACACACTTTTGACAAGTCGAACAAACAAAGTTTTTGAAATCTGAGAAAGAACTAGAACTATTAGAATGATCTGCTTTGGGCACAGCCGTTATTGTTATGCAACTACTCTTAGATACAGGCAAACTCCTAGGTGTTTGATTGTTGTTCCTAGGTTTTGGTTTGCTATCATCAGCAGTGCTTGGAAATCTAGCAGAAGGCATCATACTAGTTTTTGAGTTTCTATCTCTTTCTTGTGTCTTTTTCTTAGCTTCATCTAGATAGTGATTATGAACCATGTCATTTGAACTAAATCTTGGCATGTTTTTAGAACTATTCCTAGATGAGCTAGATGCAATCATATGATCAGGTTTTGCAAAGGCGGATTCTCTTCTCTTAGGAAAATAATGTTGAGTGACTGGTTTTGACAAATCTTTTTCCACATCAACTTGGGAGGCAAACCGTGGTTTTGAAATTTTAGGTCTTTCAGATTTAAACGCATTCGGTTGTCTAACAACTGATTGGTTTCTTAGTGATTGTAAAACCGGTTTCCCCAAGACTGATGTTTTAGCAAACTTAGTATCTACACTATTTCCTTTTAACTTCCTTAAGTCATTTTTTAAAGCAGCAATTGCAAAAACCTTTTCTTGAATCTGAGCTTTTAAATCAGCATTATTAGCAAGCAAAGAAGTTGTCTGTTCTATAGTCTTAGATCTCGTAATTTTAATAGAATCATACAAATCTTTGTAATGCTTTTTCAAAGTCTCATTTTCCCTACGTAATTTAGCAACACTATGTTCTAATTCGATGGTCATTGTTTCAAGTACATCAATTTCCTTTTTAATCTTGGCTTTATTACTTGTTTCATTTAAAATTTGAACATGCTGCCCTGATTTTAAAGGTTGATTTTGATATTTAAGTTCGAGAGCAATACAATGTGCTTCATTAATGATTTTAGGTTGCTCAGTATGCTATTGTCCTATAGCAAAGATATTACATTCAACAGTCAATTGTACCTCAGTAATTGGCTCTTCGTCATATATGAGTCTGATATCTGCATCATCAGCATCTGTATCATTTCCTGTCCTGCTGCTGTCATCTTGCACTTCTGACTCACCTTCATAATGATTTTAGGTTCTCAGTATTCTATCTATCCTATAGCAAAGATTTATTACATCAACAGTCAATTGTACCTAGTATTGCTCTTTCAGTCATAATATTGAGTTCTGATATATGAATCATAACATCGGTATCATTCCTGACCTTGCTGCTGTTATCTTGCACTTTTGACTCTATCCCACTGCTTTCTTGGTGAAAAACTTTAAATAGCATCTACTGCTTTACCCGTATCAATCTTACTCTCTTGCGTCTGCATTTGTCTTTTATTCACCCTTCTATCATACTGTCTTTGATGACGTGTTCTTTCAGCAACAAACTTCTTGACATTACCCATGTGTTGGAGTAGTGTATCTTTGAAGTGTTTAACCTCAATTCTAGTGTATTCAACAAAGTATTTGTCTGCCATTTGACTGTCATAATCCAAAGTAAACTGTGAATTGATGAACTTCTGAAACTGGTTGTTTACCACCCAAAAGGTTGCCATGGATCCTTCTTCTTGACATTCTCTTCTTTGTCAAAGTGATTTTGTAGTTGATCTACGCTAGGAGCATTTTAATTGTGAGTATCAGCATCTTGGCAAGAGTGTGACATGAATGCCCGTTTAAATCCATGTTCGATACGAGTGCCTTTTAAGTCTTCTTTAATAGAATTGAAGGACGTGATATGAAGAGTTCGAAAATATGCCATGCATCTTTCGTTTTGCTTTTGACATCTTGGTAATTTGATTGCATGCGACATCTTTTGTTTAAGGAATTCAAGCGGCTTTCTTTAGATGATGTGCTAGATACAGTCTCTTGAACTACTATCTTCTTTCTCAAAACAAGTTTTTTGTATGACAACTAATTCAACTTGCAATGAATTTCAAACATTTCAATGCTTGATTTGGATTTGAATGATCTTCTTGTGTTTGCATAATTCTTTTGTCTAACACGTGTGGAGTTCATTATTGTGAAGAGTAATCTCTTGCATGGTATTTCCTAATGGATTCCTTTGTTAAGGATCATTGCATCGTAGAAGGATGAGCATTCAAAATCTGTAGTTATATTTTCTGCATACGCGCGTTTGGAATTCTGAATTGAAAGCTTTTTTCAAAACATTGTTTGAGTTTGGTCCAAAGTTAGGTTTTGTAATCAGTTTGCGAAATTATTCTTTGGTAAGATGTCGTGCTTCGAGTTAAACCAATGTCTTGAGTGAATGTTATCTTGAAGATAGGCATGTACAAAATCTTGTGAAAGTATTCCGTGAGAAACTTTAATTGTGACTGAGTTGCTCGAAGACTGTTCATACATTTAATTCTTGAAAGTTGTGTCTTCTCTTGAACTTTAGAAATTGAACACGAAGAAACTGTGTCATTCTGAAGAACACTTGATGTTTGAGTTGGCAAATTGGTATTGGTATTTGACATTTTGATGTTGTGAATGGATATCGGATCTTAAGTAGGTAAAGTGATTGTTGTTGTGGATTGAAATCAATTAATGTTCACGGGATTTTACAAGTCTTAGATTTAAACCGAGAAAAGAATGGAATCTTTCGCGGGATTTTACAAAATCAAGAAGAAACCGTGAAACAATAATTAATTTGATGTTGAAATCGTTGTTGTCGTTGAAGAACTTGAGCTTTTGTTGACGATTGATGAGTTAAAAATGATGACCGATGCACAAACTTTGAGCTTGAAATGATTAATGGTTGATCAAAACTCAATTAAGGAGAAACGGTGCACTTGAAAACCAAGTTATATGCTTAACGGTTGTTAATTATGAATGCAGGGACTAATTGTGCAAAACAGTTTAAACTTTGAGGACAAACGGCTGAATTATAAGGTCTGAGGACAAACGGTGTAAATAATATTCAACAAGAGGGTTAATACATAACCAAAGGACGAACTTTGAGTTGGGCTGGAGGTCAAGGGGCTGAACATGACAATTTCAAACAGTATTTTAATAACAATTAGCTATGCACATATTTCCTCCCAAAATTCCTTTCTTCTTTGTTTTGAAACTTTATAACACAACAAAATGTGAATTGATCTCGCGGAATGGAGCGGTTATCGTCGGTGAAAATTAAATATACCACGTTGATCGAAACGAGTTCACGATCGTAATGGTATAGATTGTAAGTCCCGTAATGAACCGTCACACGAAACCGAAAAACCCGAAACTCGTTGAAATGAACACGTTTAACCTTGTATAAACCACTGAGCACTCACCATGTAAACGTATAGATCGCCCTACAATAAAAACGGTATAGATCGCCTTCTTTGCAACTTGTATAGATCGCCCTTGTTTTTGTTCAAGTATAGATCGCCCTTGTTTTTTGTTCAAGTATAGATCGCCCTTGTTTTATTTTCAAGTATAGACCGCCTATAAGAAACGTGTATAGATCGCCTTCTTTGCAACTTGTATAGATTGCCCTTGTTTTTGTTCAAGTATAGATCGCTTGAAGTGCCAATGTATAAATCGCCTACGTTTGTTGCTCGGTGTATAGATCGCCCATTGAAAACAAAAACGTACAATGTACTAGTTCTTGTCTCGTAGCCAAAACAACACAAACTGTCCTTGTGTTTATTTTAAAAACGTAGACCACAAAAGGATAAGCAAACCAAAATAAGCTTTACAAATAAGCTCATAAATAAGCTAGCTAAGAAGCTTGAGAATAAGCTTGTAAAATCACCGAGTAGGCCACAAACAGAAGCACACAAATAGGCTTTTAACAAGTTGGCTTATTGCCCGCGCGTTGCGGCGGGGCAACTATCTTTCTGAACCTTGTACATAGTCTATGTATTTTGACCATCGTTTAATTTGAAAATGTTACCTTTAATGAAAATTTATAACACATGTATACTAATATAAATAACCACACCAACCAAGCTCAGTTCTAAAGCAAACCTATTTGCATTCAAAAATATCAATTGTTTTGAACATTTCATCTTAACTATGAACATTTAATCAAACATGCTTTCAAGTGCAGTCACTCACCCTAGCTACGAAATATATACTTATCCTTCTACTACTCCCAATATTCACTCAGGTCAAAATTCATTCATAGTATACCACCAATAATTCTATGGTACACTAAACAAAAGCCTAACATTGTAGAGGGTTGTTTAGGATTGCGTTTTCATAACAGTGCTATTTCATAACTACATTTAATCAATATTTTCAGAATCTTTGCCAAACACTGTATTTTGATTATCTGCAATCTACTAACGCCATATAATGTAGCCCAAAACGCAATCCCAAATACCCTCTTAACAATAAGGTCTAATTATACTTTTGGGTTTAAAAAACCGGAACAATGCATAATTAATAATTCAGAAGTTTAACCAAAACATATAATTGAAACAGTAGTAATTCATGAAATTACATAAAACCAAATTATATGTCTCTAGTTCTACTTCCGGCCTTTGCCAGCGGGTTTACGCCTAAGAGGAATAACAATCTCACCCTTAAGAGTAGGAATATGCATAAACTGATCCAAACTACCAACACCATCGAATTTCTTCCTAAATTCCTCAACTCGGTCAGCATTAATAAGGTTACCAGACCTACTACGTAAATAAAAAGGATGGTTACCAGAGCAAACATCAACAACATATTCTTTCTTAGTACCATCTGTTGTGAACACATGTTCTCCACTGCAGTAGACTTTTAAATCACAATGGAATTCTGGGTGGATGTCTTTTTTTCCTGCAAGTCCATTTTCACACCTTCTTGTTTGTTGTTACCTGCAAAATAGACACTCTTTAGTGTGTATATATCATCATAATGGGTGTATATTCAATGTAAAAATGTAACACATACACTTCCCGAATCTGGTATGTTTCAGGAATGTTTAGGTTCAAATAGTAGTGAGTTGCAAACGTCCTTGAGAGTTGAAGTCCTGTATCTAAAAGAGTATTATTTAGTTTGGCTGTTTACAGTGCTCTGTGTATAAGTATTTGGGATTAGGTAGACATACCATTGTATCGTGTGACACAGCACGCAACGACGACAATGATAACTGGTTTTTCCATCTGCTCGTATGCACGAATGTCAAATTCTGTTGGCATTTAGTTCCATAGTGTTAGTCCAATCATGTTACCGCTGTTGGTTACGTTTCCATATACAACGCCTTCATTTACTAATAACAACAGCGATAATCACCTGTCGATACCGTTTCCCGATCGAAACTACTGCTTGCAATGTCGGATCAGTCAACCTTGGATTATGAACAGTATCTGCCAACGATAATCGAAGACATGAGACGTCAAAAACCGAAGATAACATGGTAAAGCAAACTACAAAAAAAGTAACATACCTGTAGTACCGACATTGAATATATGATCACTCAAATGGGGGAATTTCTAACCATATTAGAAGCAGCTTCCATATACGAAGCATCACCTGAAATCTGAGGCATACTAATACTATTACCAGGATCAGAATCAACCTCTCTGGTAGAACGTTGTTGATGTTCGATACTCCCAATTTGACCCAAAGTTTCCTGACGAAATTCCGGCTGTTGTATACACCGTCTTTTAACGATAACATTTCCACTAACATCATAGCTGCTACCGCCAATATCCGTATTCAATATAGGTCTACTACACAAAACTCATGAGACAACAAAATAAACTTGTAGTATGGATTGAAGCAAAATTACATAGACATCGAAATTCTGATATCCGGCTACTTTTCGTTCGCATCATTCTCCTCAAACGTCTTTCCTACATGGTTGTACCACGAAATTAGTCAAAAAAAAATCATCATATCCTTTATTGAAATCCTTTAACTTTAAACACACAACATAGACTAAAACTGAACACATACTTTTCAATAACCTTTCCTCCATTAATATAACATTAAACCAACAAAAGCAATAAAATTTAACCATAAAGAACCCAAAAATATATATATATATACCCACATCAGATTTAATCAATTAAACCCATGAAAAAAAAACATACCCACGTCAGGTTTAATTTGGATCGTTTAATTACACCAATGGCCATATAAAGTAGCTATGCAGCGACACCAATGCTGTCCTTCTCGTGCTAAGTCTACCTATTCCACCAACATACATAATCAATACAAAAAATATTGAATCTTTATTATAATTAAAAAAAATCATTAGTGTGCGTGCCATCTTTCTTGACCCCGTCGGATTCCTTGCTAGACCGCCTCCGTTAAAGATTACTTTCAGTATAATTTTTTGGGTTTACCTGATTTCATTGAGTATAAGAATGAGATGGTTCGGTGACAGACTTGTGTGACAAAGTCTCGATAAAAGAGCAAGATAAGTTAACCCATCAGCTCAAAAAATAATAAAGAAAAAGAAAAATACAAAAACGGCATGAAGTGGGTCAAGATAAATTATATAATGGCCCACGGTCATCAGCTGAAGGACAGCCCATAACAAAACGACAAGAAGGATGTCTCATGTTTTGAATGTTTAGAATGTATACAAATAAGTTTTAAACAACTGTTATCAAAACAAATGAGCTAGAGAACAACATATGAAATTTACGAACAATGTAAGGTTTTATACATATGAGCTATGATGAAAACATATGAAAGTTCATTAGACCAAAAAGATTTCACCCTAAATGATTTAAAGCCCAAATAAATATGACTAAAAAATGAAACATAGACCAAATATGTCGAATGATAATAGGCCAATTAAGCTGTCGAATAAGCTAACAAATCACCACTCAAAAAACAAAAACAAATAAGCCGAATGACAAGCCCAAAAAAATGACCACAAACAAATCACTAAACCCACCCCGTGGCGAGTGATACCAAATGTTATCCCGTATGTTTAAG
Organism: Tanacetum coccineum; assembly: GCA_026074375.1. Taxonomy (NCBI): domain Eukaryota; kingdom Viridiplantae; phylum Streptophyta; class Magnoliopsida; order Asterales; family Asteraceae; genus Tanacetum; species Tanacetum coccineum. Next base: position 922 of record BQNB010077374.1, on the reverse strand, counting down.
ATCCAAACACAACTTAAAAATAAGCTAGGATGTAGAGAGAGAAAGTAGAGAGAGAAACAAGAAGAATATTAGATTTAAAGAGAGAAAATGGTGAGTTACACACACATACAAAATGAGAAATGCAACAAACACCCTCTCCATGTGTGGAGAGGGTTTCTTTTATACCCTTAGCCATTTACTTGGCACATGGGCTTTCTAAATGGGCCAGGCTTGGCTTAACTTGGGCTTTGAACATGAAACATAAACAATATTAGCTTACAATCCAAGCCCGTTAATACCCGACTAGCCTATTACATTACAATACCTAATTGACTTAATAAGACCGATGACATTCTTGTTTGACTTAATAAAATTAAGGCTAACAGTTTTCATATATCAAACTTTGACCCAGGATTATAATGGTATGGGTTGTTGGGATTTTTTGTATTGGGCTTGGTCATGGATTGGATTTGGTATAAATAGTTTAAGGGTTTTTGGATTAGTTTGATTTTAAGTAAGGCTAAGGTGTAAATGGGCTGTCCCGGCCTATTTAGTGGGTACGGGTTTGGCCCATTTAAGATGGTTACGGCTTTGGCTTTGTTTTTCCTCGCTCATTCCATTCCTATTCTCGGATTTGTCCATTTTGCTTTGTTTTTGTCCTTTTATAAATATTCGTTACCTGCACAGCACAATAAGCAAAACACACATATACACTGTATTTTCATGAATTATTGGTCATTATTGGTCTTTTTAGCTCGTTTTATTAAGTAAAAGGTATGTGTATTTAAGCACATACCAAAATTCCCCATACTAAGCTATTGTCGTGTCCTCACACAATGTCATAAATACAAACTTAGAAAACTAAATTTTTTACCCCCTTAGACTAATCACCTTGAAAAGTAGCAAAGTGCTCATCTAAAGAGATTAAGAAATCACTAGTTTT
>BQNB010077373.1:0-30869 GCA_026074375.1 Tanacetum coccineum | reverse complement strand
AGTGTCTAGCAACTTGTATCTTAGTCTTAATCTATTTGTTTCGTATTTTTATTTAACAACAATTTACCTATCTTCCCTACCCTATATCATTCTTCATCATAAACCATTGGTTAAATTCGAATGAGGATGTGATCGAACACATATGTCTATTCCGTCGTTACGGCCAAGTATGTGTGCTTCAGCTGCCTTGTTGGAGTGGTACTTCTGGTGAAAGATTGTAGAATGATCAACCCTTAACCTTATCATCAAAACCCATATTTACCTCTATAAACTTATTACTCCTTGGCTTTAGTGGTGGAGATGTGTATCCTTACCAAGCTTATGATAGAATACTCGTCACGACCAGGCAATTGAGCAAATTAGTTACATGTTACCACATAGATTAGTTGAGTGATTTGAATGTTTTATCTTCCTATTTCGTGAGGTGTTTGGTTGTGTACTTGTAATAGATCAAATAAATGCTTTAACGGAAAATATCCTTAGGGATACATTTTTATAAACTTCTAAAAGCTACTTGAGGACAAGTAGTGTTGGGAATTATAGACTTCTACAACTTAGTACTGTTAGCTTTGAAAGTTAGTACTGGTGGTTCAAGATAGTACTGCTACTGAAGAACTTAGAGAATAAACTAAGTCATTAGTACTGCTAGTTGTAATAGTTAGTACTGTTAGTTATAGTTAGTACTGCCAGTACAAAATGATAGATCATTCGTACTGTTAGTTAATTTTTTAGTACTGTTAGTGTAAGAAGTTAGTACTACTTATGTGATATGCATGAGATATATTAGGAATAGATATGCATGATCACTTAACGCGTTTTGTAAGCCCATTAGGGTTTTTCCTTAGAGTATAAAAGGAACCCTATGGCATAGTTAGACATATCAATCTTTCATAGAAAACACATATCTCATAGTTAGTTATTCTGTAACCTTGGCAGAATATTTGCAATCAATATATTCAAGTTTAGTATTCATTGTTCTTCTTAGTATTGCAAGTTAGATTCCGCATAACTTGTAGTATTTACAATCATAGTTTCTCTTATAGTTAGTTTGGATTTTTCCAGGTTAACTAAGCTTTAACAAGCTAAGAAGATCTGTTTATTTTGGACCTCACATTAAACTGTATATGATAGCTTCTTATTGTCTATTACTTACCACGCATAAATCTTGCGTTTTAGCTATAGAATGTTTTTGTAGATTGTTGTGGATCAAGGTAAGGTCTTAGTTAAAAGCTTTAGGACTCGAAGCATGAATTAAGAAGTACTTGTTGAAATTGATTATTAGGCAAGTAGAATTAGATAGCCATGCAAAGGAGCAAGTTAAACCTTCCGTGTCTTGTGAAGTAAATGCATTTTGATATTCAAAATGTTTGAATATTAAGTTTTTAGTTTGGTTGTGAAATCAAATGTGTTAAGTACAAGTTGTTACAAAATAAGTGAAAAAGGGTGTTTTGCATAACCTCCACTTGTTGGTAATTCATACTTTTGTGTGTTCTTAATTTCAAAACTTGGTATATTTATAAAATATAATCATGTTATGAAAGTTGAAGTGTTACGAAAGTGGATGGTTTTTCATAAATAGAGCAAAATGCAAAAATATAGTTTTTTTTTCATGATGTTAATGCAGGACCCGTATGATTATATGAAATTTTAGCATATGGTTGTATACTCTTTCTTATAGATATGATAATATAGCATATGACCATATGTAAATTTAGTACATGATCTCACAATCATATGCTTGCGTCAAAAACTAAATAAGGAGCAAATGGTCATATAGTATTGTAGCACATGGTCATATGCTTTCGTCAATGATTAAAAAAATCGAGTTTGGTTTAGGACAGTGAATGTACATCCCTCCATTTGTATTATGGGCATGTATTTTCCAAGAATAGATGTGCATTAAATACTTCGTACGTCCTCCACTAGATTCTTGACACGTTGCAACTACCCTCACTAAGGACACAACCTCGTATTAGTATAAATAGAGAATGTTGTAAGGAGTAAATGCCATCGCTTTTATTGTTGTATTTATCATAGGCATTTACTCCTTTGTCGAACTTACAAGGTAGACCTCTGATCCACTTAGCTGGTCTATATAAGTTCGCTTATAAACTAGATACTTTATCAAGTTTACTTATTCAAAGGGTAATCTTACATTGTCATTCAACTTGTGCGATCCATAGCGCACTGTAATACTTTGATTCTTATCAATAAAGCATTATACGATTGAAAAGTTATTACTTGTTTTATTTACATTTGATAAGTGTTATATTCCATATAGACGTGTAAATTAGGACTTTCAATTGGTATCAGAGCAGTGTTGATTTATAAATCATTAAGAAATTATTCTTTGTTTTAAACAAATCACGATCCAATCATGTCTGGAAGCTTACCACCTATCCCACCACCACTTGGAACAAGTTCTGGCAGTACAGGTAACCCTAATGTTAATAGGGTTGACACGATGCGTACAACTAGTAACCCTATCAATAATATAACTATAACAAATGTATCTCAAAGTGTTGTTGATGATAATCTTCATTAACTTCTTGATTCTAAAGGAGGGTCTCATCTCATAAATGTTCCCACCTTTGACAAAGAGGATTTTACAAATTGGAAAGTTAGGTTCTTGGTATTACTTGATGGTCTTGAACCTTACCTTCTAAAAACTTTAAAAGATGGACCCTTTGTTCCTATGTCAAGTTTGTCCACTTTTGAAAATGCTTTGCCTAAATGTCAAAATCAATGGTCAAATGATGAGAGTCGTCTTGTTAATCAAGATAAAAGATTAAAAGTATCATTATATTTTTCTTAACAAATGATGTTATGAAATCTGTCATTAAGTGCAAAACTATAACAGAGATGTGGAATGATCTCATCTTAGCTCATGAGGGACCATCTGCTATAAGAGATACTAAGATTGCTGCCTTGAGAGTCAAGTTCAATGCTTTTAAATCACTTGAAGGTGAAAAAGTAAATGGAACTTTCACAAGGCTAAAATGCTTGCTAAATGATCTTAAAAACAATGGTATTAGTATTCCTCAATCTAAAGTCAATGCCATGTTTGTTAACAGCCTGCGAAGAAAACGGCTAAGCATGAATCAAACTCAGAGGGCAAATAACTCTATAAAAAATGACTGCCTGGCTACTTTGTATGGCAAGTATAATTATTAAGAAGGCCTGGTTGATCAGATCTATGAGTCAAAGACATAAAGATTTAATATTCAGGCCTCAAGCTCAAAAGCCTTAATTTCTAACAATCATTTTCAGGACAGTGACTCAGATGTTGAAGACGATCAAAGAACCAACAACGAATTCATGGCAGATTTGAATGTTGAGAATCATAAAAGAGCTCTGTTGGCAAATTAGAAAGGTTCTATAAAAGATTTGGGAAGGTTGGATCAGCTAGGAAACCCAAAGACAAATCCAAAGAAACCTGTTTTGCTTGTGGGAAACTTGGTCATTTTCAAAAAGACTGTCCTTCAAACAAAACCTCCACACCATCTTATTCATCCTCAAACAATTCCTTCAACAAACCCAAACCCTACACACCATCCTACAACCAAACATCTTCCTAGAATACTGGTAATCATCAAAAGGATTACAAGGGAAAATACAAGGGACTTAAAGCTGAGATGGCTGTCCTAACTAAGAGGATTGATGATTTTACAAATGGAAAGAATTAAAAAGGGAAAGAATGAGAAGGGAGAGAGTGAAAATGGTTTGATAGCTGATTCATTTGACTAGGTTAAAGAATCTGTCTCTTCAGAGAATGAAGGGACCACCAAGATTAGGGCATTTATGACAATTGCTAAGGATGAGCCATCAGTTGGAAAGGCTGATGCAAGATCTAGCCAATAGGTTGACATCACCATGAAAAAGGTACACAGACTCCTGTCTATGACTAATGGTGATGAAAGGAAACATATTCTAGACTATACTCATGTTAACCTTCACCATGCGGAGGATCATAGGAAAAACTTGGTTATCAAATTTAATCTTCTTAAACAAGAACAGTCCTTACATAAGTCTAAACTTTATAATCTAAACAATACTATGTCCATTAACTGCTATCTTTAAAATGAAGTCATCAGAGTCAATCTAGAAAATGAATCTCTGAATGATGAGATCTCTGACCTTAAAAAGATCATTGAATAATGGACCTGTAGTAAAGTTACCCTTGACAAACTACTCTCTAAGCAAATACCTGGCAACATTGTTAAGGCCTTAGGAGGAAAAGGTAAGAGAAAAGAGAAAATTTCCTCGAAAGAAGTTATTTTCACTAAGGTTGATGACTCCTCATCAATGTCTATTCCTGAGATTACCTTTGACTCTAAGTCTAAATATAATACTTATGAACCACTTCCACCCCTTCTTAAGCTGACAAAGGCTACACCCGCTGGTACCTCAGAGAGTCTTATTTCTCTGGCTGATCTAACTCTCAACATGGCTGACTTAATAGTTAACATATCTGTCCCTAAAAAGACTAAACCAACATCTGTTAATGTGTCACCTGAATATGTCATTAAGAAAAGCACTAAAAAAAAACTACCAGCTCTCCCTGAATCCTACCTGATAAGAAAGCTAACTCATCCACTAAGCAACTTCTTCTTAATCTGATGGAAGAGGTTAAGGGTCTCAATAAGCAAATAGAGATCCCTTCAGGCACCTCTCCACCTAACACTCATTCAAGTAGTTCAAAATCTAAACAAAAGACCTGGTTTGGACCCTATAAACACTGTTGGTTAAGAAATCATATCTCTGATGATTGCTATTCAAAACCAAAGTGCTCTACATGTGGTTCCACTGACCATTTGACCAAAGAACACTTAGAACATGCTGCTGTTAAGAAAATGTTAATCAAGCTCAAGGCTCAGTCACCCCTAAATCCCACACCAAGGAAGGCTCCTATGATTCCAAAGCCCTTCAAAGAGTGTCAATACTGTAGATTTAATGACCATCATTATGAAAACTGTGAATACTACCCTGGGTGTGAAGTATGTGGTAGTGTTGCTCATGAACCAGCTGATTGTCCTAAAAAGAACTGATGACATCAAATAACATCTATTTTATTGCATCATTTATCCCATGTTATTAACCCATTTTGTATAGTTATTGCAAACAATTGTTACTTAATCGTTTATATTTGAGAATTGCAGTAATTATGGAGTAATTGGTGAAAGTTAGCAAAAGGCGCGCATTGTGGAGCTTAAATGAAGATATTTTGAAGATTACTATTCTGAAGACCAATACACCATATCCATTAATGAAAATACGGCGTATCCATGCCTGCACTCACCAAAGACCACTCAGGAATAAAGATTAATAAGCCATATCCAGAGGAATCAATACGCCGTATTCAATATATGGAACGAATATAATATTTTGGAAGATATCAATCGTAGTCCCTACTCCAAGAAATCCCTAATATGCCATATCCAGCTCTTGAATACGCCGTATCCAACTGACTTCCAGACCCTATAAATACAAAACTCAAAAATAAGTTTTAAGGGTGCTAAATCATATTCTCGATACCTAAACAACAAAAGTCGATTTTTAGATGAGAAAAAGAGCAGAAGAGGTTGAGCAACGTATTTAATTCCATAGAAGACAACGTATAATTCCATATACTTTAGTAATCGTTCAGTTTTTGGTATCATTCGTTAACTCGGTTAGTTTACCTTGGCTAAATAATTACTCTTGTATTTATTATGATGTTTGAAGGCTAATACCTTTGGGTATTAGCCATTATTATGAAGATCTGAATGTTTGGTATTTGTTTATCTTGATTTCTTGATTTATCGTTGAGTGCTTGTTTATGTTTATCAATTTATACTTGTTTACGTGCTTTTGTAGGCGACCTATCATTCAACTGGATCTAGTGAAGAAGACCAAGTAGATCTAGAGTCTAGGATAGCTCTCCATATAGTGATTTATACATCTAGAATCATAGTTACACAAATATTATCCTTTTAAGTCTGTGTCTAGGATACGCTTCGAGCTTAACTAGTTAATTAGATATTGACAATGGTTTATTGATCGTGTTGACTAGCATGTGACCTAGATAATTCAACAAGTAACGTTTTAATTCCATTGGATAGTTGGACAAGTGGACTACTAGTGTATAAACTGCCATTAAGCGGTAAGTGGGTAAAGTCTCTATGAGCTAGGGTTTAACAAGATCACCATTGCTTTAATCCCTAAGATAGATTATAATCAGCAAATAAGGATGCTTTATGCGAATGCTTTAATTGTTATAGAATTATTGTGTCTAGGTCTTAGGATGATGTAACCCCTAAGTCTTAAGAATGATATGCCACCTCGAGAGAAGAAATCATTGCACTAAATAAACAAACCAATGTTCTAATCCGATCAATAATGGTTAATACAATTTTCTTATATAAGGTTTGACTGCTATTTTATCTTTTGTTAATTATCTTACGTGGGTAAAAGTACCTTGAATTGATTATAGACACCAACCAAACTGTGCCAGTCTCTCAGGCTGAAAACCCCCTTTTCCCGGTAGAAGTAGGATTTAGACTGACATAGGTTTAACATAGGTGTAGAATAGAATAGAATTAAAATAGATTAGATAACCAAGATATTAATTATATTGATAGATTTAACCTCGCTTTAAGTGTTCGACACCCTACTTACCATGAAACTACTAACGATCGGGTACACAGCCCGTTAAAGTGTTGTTTTTGGTTCAGTCGGCAAAATATAAATTTAAAACTTGAATCATCTTAATTATACCATACAACGACAGCACATCAAGTTTTTGGCGCCACTGCCAGGGAGTGAAAATTAATCTTGATTTTTATTTGATATTTTGGTTTTTAACATTAGATTATATCTAACCCGTAGGATTAGTGTAATTTAGATTAGTATATTATTCTGCGTACTTAATTGTTTGTTTTCGTATTCTGTTAAGATTCGATACAGCGTATCTAGTACTTTAGATACGGTGTATCCAGTCTGATCTGTCATACGACGTATTCGCTCCCTTGAATACGGCGTATTTATTATTTTCTTTACAAATCTATTTTTCAAGAATAGTTTTACTTTGCATGATGTCTTACTTTTCAGGATCAGAATCTAGACTCCGTCCATATCTTTTTAGCTACCTTGAAAGAAGCCTGACAATGGAAGAAATATTAAACAAGTTCATTGACGAAGGAAAACGAGAACACGAGGAGATGAGGGCATTCATTTATGACTTCTAAACTAACAACGAGCTCTTGTTTAAAGAAAGGAATAATTCACTGATTGAGCTCAGATTTAGGGTACAAGAGTTATTAAATGTAATTAATAACGTTCCAATAATAGATTGCGATGTTAAGGAAGTAACTACTAGAGGTGGAAAAACTACGACTCAAGATGTTCATGATAACGACACCAATGTGCCACCAAAAGAGCATGTAGTAGCTGAACCCGAAAAGACAGTCGGATCAAACGAAGTCCTCACTAATGATCGATCTTAGATAACCAGCGAACTGGTTGTTCAACCATCAAATGATGTACAACTACCACCAGATCCTTTCCCCAAAAGTTGAGAAAAGAAAAAGATGAGGCTCAATAGAAGAAGTTTTTAGAAAATCTGAAGCAACTCTACATCAATTTACCTTTCATCGAAGCATTAGCTTAAATGCCAAAGTATGCTAAATTTCTAAAAAGTTTGCTAACTAACAAAGCCAGACTGGAAGAAGCTTGCAAAGTTATTATGAACGAAAGATGCTCTGCCATATTATTAAACAAGCTTCTATCAAAGGAAAAAGACCCAGGGAGTTTTACTATTCCTAACGACATTGGTCAATTACATATTGATAATGCATTAGCAGATCTAGGAGATTAATGCCATACACGATGTACAAGAAACTTGGTTTGGGAGAACCGAAGGTTACCAGAATGAGTTTGGAACTTGCGGATAGGTCAATTCAATATCCAAGAGGAATAATCAAAAACGTACTCACTAAAGTTGATAAATTCATCCTTCCCATAGATTTCATTATCCTAGATATGCCTGAAGACCCAAGAGTTCCTATAATTTTAGGAAGACCATTCTTGGCAACCGCTCTAGCTATGATTAACGTATTCAATAAGAAGATAACACTAAGAGTGGGGGATGATGAAGTAGTCTTTGACGTAGACTAATCAATTAAAAGACAAACAACAAAAGATAATGAATGTTATGGGATTGATGATTTGGACAAGACGATCAACGAAGAAGCTTAAGAATTATTGGCAAATGAAGAGCCTGACTCGTTTTTATCAAGGGGACTAGAAAAATGAATTAATCAATTAGACCTTGAATGTTGTGAATCTACCAGTAGCAATGAGAAGAATGGGGCTGACTCAGAAAAATTGACACGGCGTATTGACTCTGCCTATACGTCGTATTCGGTTTTGCAGGCAACTATAAATAGCGATAACGTTAAAAGCGAACACCTTTATTCAGATAGTGCTAACAAGATCGATGAGAAGAAACTAGAGCTAAAGAATTTTGCCTTAACACTTATAGTACGCATACCTTCATGGAGACAAATCCTTTCCCATTATTATCTCATCCAAATTGTCCAAAAAAGAGAAGGTTTCACTTCTACACGTATTAGAAAGACAAAAAGGAGCAATTGCTTAGAAAACGTCAGATATCAAGGGAATTAGTCCATCATACTGTACACACAAGATTTTGATGGAAGATGACTACAAACCGGTCATCCAACCCCAATGGTGTCTAAATCCAAAGTTCCAAGATGTTGTGAAAAAGCAAAATTATGAAACTACTTGATTCAGGGCTAATTTATCCAATTTTAGACAGTTCATGGGTTAGCCCTATTCATGTTGTGCCCAAAAAAGGAGGGATGACTGTAGTTTTGAATGATAATAATGAACTAATCCCTTCCCGAACAGTTACCGGATGGAGGGTGTGCATTGATTACCGTAAACTTAATGATGCAACTCGGAAAGACCATTTTCCACTTCCTTTCATTGACCAAATGTTAGAACGTTTATGTGGGAATGAATACTATTGTTTTCTTGATGGATTATTACAATTTTTCCATATACAAATCGCTTCGAAGGATCAAGAAAAGACTACCTTCACCTGTCCTTATGGGACTTTCGCTTACCGATGAATGTCGTTTAGATTATGCAATGCTTCTACCGCTTTTCAAAGATGCATGGCAGCAATCTTCCACGACATGGTGACAGACTTTATGGAAGTTTTCATGGATGATTTCTCGGTGTTTGGTAACTCTTTTGACTGCTGTCTAGCTAACTTAGATAGAATGCTTGCTAGATGCGAAGAACCCAACCTTGTGCTAAATGGGGATAATGTCATTTTATGGTAAAAAAAGGGATAGTTTTAGGACATAAAATCTCTAGAGCAGGAATTGAAGTTGATAGAGGAAAAATCGATGTGATAGCTAAATTACCATACCCAACTAACGTAAAGGGAGTTAGAAGTTTTCTGGGGCATGCTGGGTTTTACTGAAGGTTCATAAAAGACTTCTCCATGATCTCTAAACCAATGACCCAGTTATTGATGAAAGACATAAAGTTTGATTTTTCTGATGATTGCAAAAAAGCATTTAACATTTTGAAAGAAAAACTGACCACAACACCTATCATAATATCTCCTGATTAGAACATCCCATTTGAATTAACGTGTGACGCTAGTGATTTCACTGTTGGAGCTATTTTGGGGCAACGAATTGATGGAAAATTCAAGCCAATTTATTATACCAGCAAAACTTTGAATAATGCCCAAGAACATTATACCATAACCGAAAAGGAACTTCTCGCAGTTGTTTTCTCTTTTGATAAGTTTCATCAATATCTTGTCTTATCAAAAACTATAATATACACTTATCAGTCTGCTTTGAATTATTTGTTCAGCAAAGAAGACGCGAAACCAAGGCTCATTAGGTGGGTTCTACTTCTCCAAGGATTTGACATCGAGATTAAAGATAAAAAGGGGCAGAAAATTTGGCTGCAAATCATTTGTCAAGACTTGAGAACCCGGATTTGGGAACATTCACAGAGGAAGAAATAACTGATAAATTTCTCGACGAGCATCTCATGATATTAAAAGCCGAATTCAACAACGATGAACCATGGTATGCTAATTGTGTTAACTATATTGTTGGGAAGATTGTTCCCCCAGATTAGACACCTGAAAAAAGAAGAAGACTTTTATATCAAGTTAAGAATTATATTTGGGATGAACCATATGCATTCAAATTGTGCTCGGACAATGTAATGAGGAGATGCATTGCTGGGGATGAAATCCTTGAAATCTTGGGGCATTGTCATTCTAGACCAACCGAGGGACATCATACTACATCGATTACTGGAAGAAAAGTTTATGAATATGGATTCTATTGGCCTAGCATCTTTAAAGATGCTAAAGATTATGTGATAACGTGTGATGCATGTCAGAGATCAGGAAACATATCATCAAGAAGTGAGATGCCATAGAACAACATTCAGGTATGTGATGTATTTGACGTATGGGGACTAGACTTTATGGGGCCCTTTCCAAACTCAAAGGGAAATAAATATATATTAATAGCAGTAGATTACATCTCAAAATGGGTGGAAGCTCAAGCTCTTCCTACAAATGATGCTCGCATTGTAATTAGCTTTTTAAGGAGGCTATTCACAAGATTCGGAGTTCCTAAAGCTTTGATTAGTAATCGGGGGACGCATTTTTGTAACTCTCAATTAGAAAAATCCTTGCAAAAATACGGAGTTACTCATAAGTTATCTACTGCATATCATCCTCAAACCAACAGACAGACTGAAGTGACCAATAGAGCTATAAAATGTTGTCACCTACATGTGGAAATCAAACATAAAGCATATTGGGCATTAAAACAATGTAATATGGATCTCACAGCTGCTACAAAAAACCATTTTATGGAACTTAATGAATTAATGGAGCTCAGAGATGAAGCATATGAAAACACCCGAATCTACAAAGAACGAACTAAGAGATGGCATAACTCTAGGCTTCGAGGGGATAAAGAATTCAAAGCAGGAGATAAAGTATTATTATTTAACTCTAGATTTAAGATGCATCTAGGAAAGCTTAAATCAAAGTGGTACGGGCCAAATGTGGTGAAAACTAAACATCCATATAGAACCGTAGAAATTATCGATAAAAACATAATCAGTTTTAAAGTCAATGGACAAAGGTTGAAAAGGTATCACGATGGATATAATAATAAGGAAGAGAAAGAAGTGATTGAATTGGATGATGATACAACGTAAAGTGGAAAATGAAGAAAAGTATAACTTAAAGACTTCGCTGTAAACAAAAGTGCTTCCCGGGAGACAACCCGGATTGTTATTTAATTTTGTTATCGAGTATGTCTTCCCAGACATCAATACGGCATATCCGCTCCATTCCATATGGCGTATTGATTATTTGGACGTTATCAGTCTTTATTTTATTGCAATTTAGAAACATTATTGTCAGATTTTGAATACTATTCACTAACCTGATACACCGTATCTAATAGTCTGACTTGTAATTAGCTCATTTAAGTTAGTTTAAATTAACCGTAGGTACCAAGATAGGAATGCAATTGTTCTTCTTATATTTTATACAGGGCCTAGAGAAAGAAATATAAACGAAGTTGGTGGAATGCATATTTTATGGAATCCTATGTGTGTGCTGTTCGTGCTAGGATTCAGATGCTTTTTCAGCACACAATCTTGCTCATAAACGCAACTTGGAAAATCTACCGAGCAAATATCAGGGGAGTTTCTCATTCTAATTTTTTCTAAATCTCATTTTTAATATTTTATATATACAAAGAGGACGTTGTATAATTCAACTAGGGGGATGGAATTAGAATGTTTACTTGTCCTATTTTTCATAATAAAAAGCTTAAATTATGCTCAAATTTAAAAAAAAATTCAAGCATACTTTTGTGAAATTACTTGATACATAACCCACACATAATAATCCTTGTTAGAATATTGTGAGGATTTAACCTTTCCATTTCCAAATGTTTACCCAAATTCCACAAAATATGAGTGTGCCGATGATGTTGTAGACTTTATAACTTGGCTTGGTATATCACTCGAGACCACAGTGATGAGTACTATGGATTTATATGGAGTAACTTGTTTAAATTGGTAAACTTTAGGATTACACCCAAAATGCCTTTACATGTTGCTTATTAACTAACTACACAAGTTAGTTAATCTCTCGTTTAAACCCTTTCCACTCTCATCTTTAGAGTGATGATCCACTAGAACAACCCGTAGAGCTAATCCTTTAGAAATTTACACCAACTATTTGTTTTGTTACACCCTTACACCTTAACCTACCCTGTTAGATTAAGTTTTATTTACAGTTGCTAGTTGCTTAAAGTGTAAAGTTTGTATTTCCCGAGTCTTGTGTCATTTTCTATCTTTGGTGCGGTTGGAAATTTGCACATTGCAAATGGGAATGTATATTAGTAGTCAAAGCTCATGTGATTTTACTACCATCACAATTATTGGTGAATCCGAAGATGAAGGAACTATCGAAAAAATTATCCAGAATTATTATGTATATGAAGATGGTAAAACTACACGGAGATTTGAAGAATAGTTAGCAAAAAATGAGAAAAATTGAGAAAAAATACAAAAAGAGAGCGAAAGAAAGTTTGAAGATAATAATTTCGTAATTACCGAAGGAATTACACGAAGGATCGATTATTCGTTGATACGTCTAAATAATCAACGATGTAGAGTATTGTACAAAGTGGAAGATATCGCCACTTGCCTTGTAGAGTATGTAAAGTTTTGGGAAGACTAGGAAGTTGACCGTTATGGGGACGCCAACTTAGGTTGTTGTTTTTGATCTATGATCAAGACATTGTAAATAGTTGTGTCTTTATCATGATAACGGTCGGGAAATAAGTGTCTAGAAACTTGTATCTTAAGTCTTAATCTATTTGTTTCTTGATTTTTATTTAACAACAATTTACTTCCCTCTCACCTGATGATTAGCCGCTAGTTTTACACGAACAAGGATTCATACGAACATGCATGTCTATCCTGGCATTTTGGGTGTGTATGCATGCCTTGTACCTCGTTGATTTATGACTTTTGGTGAAAGTTAGAAGGTTCCTACCATATATCATTCTTCATCCTAACCGTTGGTTAAATTCGAATGGGGATGTGATCGAACACACATGTCTATCCAGGCGTTTTGGGTGTGTATATGTGCTTTAGTTGCCTTGTTGGAGTGGTACTTCTGGTGAAAGATTGTAGAATGATCAAACTGTATGCCTTTCCATACAAAAACCCATATATACCTTTATAAACTTGTTACTCCTTAGCTTTAGTGGTGGAGATGTGTATCCTTGCCAAGCTTATGATAGAATACTCATCACGACCGAGCAATTGAGTGAATTAGTTACATGTTACCACATAGATTAGTTGAGTGATTTGAGTGTTTTCATCTTCCTATTTCGTGAGGTGTTTGGTTGTGTACTTGTAATAGATCAAATAAGTGCTTTAACAGAAAATATCCTTAGGGATACATTTTTATAAACTTCTAAAGGCTACTTGAGGACAAGTAGGATTCAAGTGGGGGGATATTTAATGACATCAAATAACGTCTATTTTATAGCATCATTTATCCTATGTTATTAACCCATTTTGTATAGTTATTGCAAAGAATTGTTACTTAATCGTTTATATTTGAGAATTGCAGTAATTATGGAGTAATTGGTGAAACTTAGCAAAAGGCGCGCATTTTAGAGCTTAAATGAAGATATTTTGAAGATTACTGTTCTGAAGACCAATACGCCGTATCCATCAAGGAAGATACGACGTATCCGTGCCTGCACTCACCAAAGACCACAAAAGGAATGAAGATCAATACGCCGTATCCTTAGTACTCAATACGCCTTATTCAAGATATGGAATCAATACAATATTCTGGAAGATATCAAACGTCAAGATATGGAATCAATATAATATTCTGGAAGATATCAAACGTGGTCCCTACTCCAAGAAATCCCCAATACGTCGTATCCAATACATGGATAAGCCGTATCCAACCGACTTCCAGACCTTATAAATAGAAAACTCAAAAACGAGTTTTAAGTGTGCTAAATCATATTCTCGATACCTAAAAACAAATTTTGATTTTCAGAGGAGAAAAAGAGCATAAGAGGTCGAGCAACGTATTCAATTCCATAGGAGACATCGTGTAATTCCATATACTTTTGTAATCGTTCAGTTTTTGGTATCATTCGTTAACTCGGTTAGTTTACCTTAGCTAAATTATTACTCTTGTATATTATGAAGATCTAAATGTTTGGTATTTGTTTATATCAATTTCTTGATTTATCGTTGAGTGCTTGTTTATGTTTATTAATTTATACTTGTTTACGCGCTTTTCATATAGTAAAGTATTGTCCTTCTAATCATTCAACTGGATCTAGTAAAGTGGACCAAGCGGATCTAGAGTCCGGGATAGCTCTCCATATAGTAATTTATACATCTAGAATAATAGTTACACAAGTATTGTCCTTCTAAGTCAGTGTCTAGGATACGCTTTGGGCTTAACTAGTTAATTGGATATTGCCGATGGTTTATTGATCATGTTAACTAGCAGGTGACCTAGATAATTCAACAAATAACGTTCTGATTCCATTGGATAGTTGGACAAGTGGACTACTAGTGTATATATTACCATTAAGAGGTAAGTGGGTAAAGTCTCTATGAGCTAGGGTTTAACAAGATCACCATTGCTTTAATTCCTAAGATAGATTATAATCAGCAAATAAGGATGCTTTATGCGGATGCTTTAATTGTGACAGAATTAATGTGTCTAGGTTTTAGAATGATGTAACGCCTAAGTCTTAAGAATGATATGCCACCTCAAGAGAAGAAATCATTGCACTTAATAAACAAACCAACGTTCTAATCGGATTAATAATGGTTAATCCAGTTTTCTTATATAAGGTTCGACCGTTTTTTTATCTTTTGTCTATCAGCTTGCGTGGGTAAAAGTATCTTGAATTGATTGTAGTCAACAACCAAACCATGCCAGTCTCTCAGGCTGAAAACCCCTTGTTCCTATTAGAATTAGGATTTAGACTGACATAGGTTTAGCATAGGTTTAGATTAGAATAGAATTAACATAGATTAGATAACCAAGATATTAATTAAATTGATAGATTTAACCTCGCTTCAAGTGTTCGACACCCTACTTACCATGAAACTACTACCGATCGGGTACACTGTCCATTAAAGTGTTGTTTTTGGTTTAGTCGGCAAAATATAAATTTAAAACATGAATCATCTTAAATATACCATACAACGACAGCACATCAATAACACACAAGGAACAATAAAGAAATCTAGAGAGAGAAAGAGGTTGGAAGGATGCTTCTAGTAAGAGAAAGTAAAGAAAAAAATGGAATGTTAGATTATGTAAGAAAAATAACCAACCAACACCCTCTCCATGTGTGGAGAGGGTATTTATACATAGAGATAGAGCCGGCCATGGGCTTGTCCATGGGCTTGTTCCTAAGCTAGCTTATCTAGTTTCTAAATATTACTATACGAGCTATCTAAAGATATGATGGAAGTGACTGACACTTTTCGTGTTCCTAACAATCTCCCCCTAAGGGAGGTCACTCCATTTTACAAAAACTTAAACCTAGCATACTATGCTTTGTCTTCAGTCTTGTGCTCGCAGACTTGATTTCTTTACTTCATCTTGTGAACATGATGTAGTGAACTTTGACTCTAGGCTTTGAGCTTGTTTGATAGGCTTGACTTGAATGTGAACTTGAACTTCTTTGAGATCATCAACCAAGAATAATCTATTTTCATCGTTTTGTGATCTTTTGCCTTCTTGTGATCTTGTGACTTTTGGACCGACATGCTCATACTGTTCTTGATGTTAAAAGCGTGTGTAACCATCTTTCTTGATATTCTTTAACTTTAACACTTTCTCACTTTTTAGAGGACGTAAGGTATTAACTTAATACTTCGTCGCTTCAATAAATACGTACGATATCAGAGTAGCGGAAGTCTTGAAACATGTACTTGAGCTTTCATGATGTATTTATATATGTTGGTCGAGTATGAGCATGTGGTATTGGCTTCAACTTGTCATCGGGAAACTGCTACCACCGTCAGGAAACCTGCATGAATGGGTTAGTGATAAACAACATATATGGACGAAAGTGGCTTTGTCACTTCATCGAATATGGTTGTAACAACCATGGTTCCCCGTTAATCATTATAAATACTGCCTGTGATCAGGTAGAATTCTGAAGAATCTCCTTGACAGGGTTTCGCAGCTACGCTAGCCGTTCTTATTATCGGAGCGTCTTAAAGCAGACAATACGGTAAGAGTGAACCAATAAGTTACTATCTTCCCGATTAAAACGTCAATTCGTGTTCAGCTTTCCTATGTGCAGATACCCTTATGAGGCTTCCCATGGACATAAGATTGAAAAATTGATTTAGAAAATCAGTCGGTGTGTCAAATTGCAAATGGTTTTTATGACACACCAACAGTTTTATCTTTTTCAAAATTCACCAATTCATAAGCTGGACCGAATCGATATCTAGTATCACAAGCTTGATCCGTATAGGATCTCACATGTTACCTACCAAGAACTTGTTTGATGTTGGCTCAAGCAGGATTCCATCTTCACTGTGAATACTTTAGTGTCACTCGGATGCTCTCGCAAAATCACAAGGATAATGCGTAAGACTCTGAATATATATTTCTTGTTTTTTACATTGTGTGAATTAGCAAGCATAATTTTGACAAGTGTCCTAATAAGATTTATGGATGTTCTCTTTTGGCTCTAGACTCAATAGCCCACTTTGGTTTTAGTGATCAGAGGCTGGAGCAAACTGCCACATTTTCAATACCAACTAACTCGTAGTAAGAAAGTTGATAGAAATACGTGTAATCTCCGTAAGAAATGAAACAGAAAATTTTTGAGAGATTTTGAGTGGCTATGGAGGGTTATGCATTGCATCACTGGGTCCATGATGTCAGTCTTCTATGTCAGCAATCATCATTGTGATTCTTGACAGCACATGTATTGACCCAGTTTCTGCCTAAGTGTAAGGGGGGCTTCTTTCTTTTCATCCTTTATCTTAACTTTTCTTTTTAATTCTTTAACCCCTTAAGCGCTTACCGAGACTTCATAACTAGTACCTTGTTGGGTTTGTTCCAGTACTAGCTCCATCTCAGTCGGCACTTTTCCCTTAATCTCACTTTACTCATTTTTTCATACCTAAGGACTTCTACACTATCTAGTGGAATATCCCTGGGTAGATCCCTTTGGTTCTGGCTGGATCATGGGAATGGATACCTAAACTTAACTACCTTATAAACTCCAATACAGTAATTTAAATGGTGGGCCTTTGGTACTTCCACATTTTAGCTAACACGTAACCATTTGCTCCCTCTTCATATGTGCATCGATTAATCAAAAGGTTTAGCACATATATGGGATAACGTACACTAGAGATCTTAAAATTCATATATTTAGCCATATATTTTAATCACATTTTCTTCCCTTATCAAAAATATTAAATCTCTTGATATTTTGGATATCAATTAATTCAAATATAACTGCTTTCGGAGAAAAAATGTCCAATTAATAACAAGCCATATTAAGAACATTTTTAATGCTCCCCCTCAAATTATGAAGGTATTATATGGTGTTTGAGTATGTTAATTTGAAAATTTTTGAATTTACTAAGAAATTCTTGAAAATTCATACTCAAACACTATATATGCCTAATTTTTAAGTCTACACTGCACATTTATATATTCACAAGATTATTATGTACGAGGTTTGACCTGAATGATGATAACATCATATGATAGAATCACATGGTTCTTTTGTAGCAGCCGTAGGTCTTCTCCGTAGTCTCTCTTAAGAAGTTGTCTTAGCTTCCCCCCGAACCAACAATCCTTTCTTGAGTAGATTTAAAGATTTCTTGCAAGCCGCATTAAGAAGTCTTGATGTAAAAAGCCTAAATATCTGAAGTACACAATTAATTCGAAACCGTAACACCACAGTCAATTAAGTCCCGGATGTCCGTATTTCTCCTTTCACGATAGTGATGATATAAATTGAAACACCAAAGTCAACTAAGTCCCGGATGTCATAATTATTCCTTCTAAGTAGTCAAAATAATAACACCTAAGTCAACTAAGTCTCAAATGTACTCATTTATTTCTGCAAAATACTGACTAACTTAAGGAATCATCATACTTATCAAACCTATGTGTACCTCTTTTGTCAACTAATTCTACTCTCTTTAAAAAAATAAGCTTAGTGATTAACAGTTTGAGGAAGCATTTCTTGAATCAGTAACCAATCTTCTCACATTTAGAATAAATCTTCTTACAACACTTCCCCCTGGTATCTCAAATGATGCATACTAAAACTAACAAGATATATCTTCCCTTATGTGGATTAAATAGTGCACCCAAAAGTAACAAGGTAAAACACTGATTTTCTTTGCGGTTATGACATTTGTCTTCCCAAAATGGCCTAAAATCAAAGAAGGCTATAGACTCTATCATGTGTACTTGTTGTATGTTCTAGTGTATCTACTCCTTCCCCCTTGCTGGTTTTGACACCTCAGAATCAGCAAAACCTTGTACGCACACATACTCGAGATCGTGTTTGAAGAATAAATAAGCTTAGATCTATCTCGTGAGAATCAACTTCAAGGCTTTTAAAACTATGAAAGTATTTCCAAACATTCCTAAGTCTTTTACAACTATGAGGTTTGGCAATATTGATCGAATGTAGTATAAAGCCCATACTCACTAAGTCTTTTATTGCAAATAAGTCCCTAAAGTTTGAAACAAATGACATCTAAAGCCCTTGTAGTTAAAATACATTAACTCCCCTTTAAATTATAATCCGTCATTATAAAAAAACGTTATCTGTTTATTTCGTGACTTATTTTGAAAGACCGTTTTAAAAGATCATTTGATGGCACTTTCTCCCCCTCAAACAATGACCCATTTTCTATTTAAAGAGATGTAGACATTGTTTGAGTGGTTGAATTAGGTATAAAATCTTTTTGTGAGATTCCTGAAGAAACAAATTCATTTTGAAACATAAATTTTTACCAATAAAATAATATTTCTCTTATTTTGACAAATAAATGCACTAACACGTACACTTCTTTGGAAAGAAAGAACGGGTTGTGTTGCAAAGTAAACACAAGCCTTTGCATGGTCATAACATAGACCATGCCCGAGAATAAATTCCCGTTGAGAGGTCAAGTTTTCTTTTTGAAATACTTGCCTTTAAGATGATGACCGGGTTGCTATCTAAAATAATAGCAAGCCATTTTTGGCATGTTTTGAAAACTTTTGAACTTTTGCTCGAACTTCATTTACAGCCTCGTATCATTATTAAATGACATTTCTAAGACCGTAAATGTTATCGATTTTCAAAAGACATGCCATTATTACCTCTTTTTTATATTTTTCTTATTTTTTTAATTTTTTTTATTTGGTTTTAAGGGTTTTATATTTTTGTATTTTGTAAAAGTTTTCTGAAAATGAAAAATCTTTTTGGTTATTCTGGTTTTTAATATATATACAGGATATTTGAATAGGTACCACCACTATTCTACAGCTTCATCTGCCAATTATTTCAGGGTCTCTGGCGTAAAACTTCGCATTCCCAGCTTGTTGATAAGAAATTCAATTCTTTCTCTGCCAAGGGCTTTAGTGAAGATGTCCGCTAGCTGATACTCCGTATTGACAAAGTAAAGCTCTACTACTCCATTCTCAACTTGCTCTTTTATGAAGTGGAATCTGATGTCAATATGTTTTGATCGAGAATGTTGAACATTGTTGCAGCATAAGGCAATAGCGCTTTTGATATCACAATACATTGGAATTTTATTTAATCCAAGGCCATAGTCGGTAAGCTGTGATCTCATCCAAAGGACTTGAGCACAACAGCTAGATAAGGCTATATATTCAGCTTCCGTACTGGATATCGCAATGCTTTTCTGCCTTTTTGATGACCAGCTAACAAGTCTGTCTCCCAATAATTGCATACTTCCATATGTACTTCGTCTAGTATCTTGGCAACCCGCATGATCAACGTCTGCATAAGCAGTTAGAGCAATAGAAGAATCCTTTGGATACCAGAGTCCCCTATTAATGGTTCCTCTTAGGTATTTATAGATTCTTTTTACAGCATGTAAGTGCTTTTCAGAAGGGTTTGCCTGATACCGGGCACACATGCATACAACAAATGTTAGGTTAGGTCTACTAGCTGTGAGATACATAAGGGTGACAACCATTCCACGATTGTATGTAGGATGAACAGCTTTCCCTTGTGGATCTTCATCCAGTTTAGATTTCTCCACCATAGGATTATCCACGGGGTCACTAGATTCCATACCATATTTTTTCAAAGATTCAAGAGCATATTTAGACTGGTTTAGTAAGATGCATCTGGGACTTTAAGAAATTTGTAGTCCAAGAAAGAATGAGAATTTGCCCATCATCGACATCTTAAACATTGAACACATTATTTTTGAAAATTGGTCACATAGTTCAGGTGTAGTAGATGAAAAGATTATATCATCAACATAGATTTGTACCAGGAGAATATCTTTGCCTTGTCTTTTGATGAACAATGTGGGATCCACGGTTCCTTTAGAGAATTCCTAAGAGAGTAGAAACTTTAACAATAAATCGTACCATGCGCGAGGAGCTTATTTCAACCCATAGAGAGCCTTCTTAAGCTTGTACACATGATTCGGATTATCTTGATCTACAAACCCGTCGGTTGGTGTCCCACTAAATCATTCTTCGACGCAAATGCCATTTAAGAATGCCATCTTTACATCCATTTGGTAGACGAACATATTCATGTGAGAAGCAAATGCAAGTAATATTCGAATAGCATCAAGTCTAGCCATTGGAGCAAAAGATTCTTCATAATCATTTCACTATTCACGTGACGATAACACTCGCCTGCAAATTTATCATGCCTTGTTTTTTAGATTCACCTTCTATGATTCATCATGTTTACATTGTGAAGACCATTTGAAAGTAATGAGCATCAGTATTTATCATGGAACGAGGATCGAGTTCCTAGACGCTTCATGAGGTGTTCAAATTCATTTTTGCTCTCTTGCGCTATTGATGTCAATCCTACATGATTGAGTTAATGCGCTATTTATAAGTCTTTGAGTTCAAACTGATATGAGGAAAGCTCGTAGTAAGTATAAATAAGGCCTTGTTTTGTGTTGGAGTCTTGTGGATAAATAGATCTTTTGAGTTCATCCGATTATGTTGTTCTAGATGGATCGGATCCTTAGTCACATTTGTTAACATGTTCTGAGTTTGGAGTAGCCGTTCATGCTCAAAAGTGGGTATTAGAGTCCTATCAAGATAAAGATTCCAGAACATGTTTTCTGGAATTTGAATGTACCAAAGAATGGATCGTTATTTATGGTGTGCAAACATCTAAGTGCTGATTTCTCTCTATTCAACATGCGATGAGATATGACGACAAGAGACGATTTCGGGTGTTGTTTTGTAATGTTTATAGGTGTTGGTGCATTCTTGAGTTAACAGCTGTTGAGGAAGGTTCATAATGATTGAATTCAGCGTGTACTTAGAGCTCATGACTTCTGCATTTGGAGCATTGACTTCAGGTGTTGGTCAGGATCATTTATAGGTGGAGGATTGAGTAAAATTCATCAAATAGTTGAGAAGACCACACCGTCGTCAAGTGCTGCATCGTGAGCCTTGAGGACAAGGCTCGTTTAACGGGGGAAGTCTATAACACCCTGTGTTTTCAAGTCATTGACGACGTCGATAAATCTACTATTTATTTTTAGTGTCGTACGCGTTTGCTTGTAATTTCATGTATTAAGTAAAAATCGCGTAAGCTAAAAATTAGCGTTTAATGTAAACGGGCATCAATCAATTAAGCGTTTACATCAATCAAGTATTGAATAATTATTTTGAGAATAATTATCGTCATTGTTAATTTATCTTTATCGGTTACGTAAATTATATTCGTTTCGCGATAAAGTACGTTTAAGCATACCCGGAACCACAAAAATATTTCTACGCTTCAACAAATGCCTAGTATTATTTTTCAATGATCAAAAAGTTTATAAAACTTTACTTCATTTATAAATGGGATGCCCCATTTAACAATAAATAACCAAGACATATCACTTTGCAAGTATACACTTAGAAATAAAAACTACAACTTATCCATTATACATAATACTTGCACTTTCTTTCTTTTGCACCAAAAATTGCAAGTAATATCTAACAAACACATCTCCTTATTATCATGGGATAATCCCTACTATTTGAGGATAAAGAGACATAAGAATTAATGACCAAGGTATGTACATACAATAGTTAGTAAAGACTAGCTAGTGACTAGTGGTTTTGACCACTAGTCACCCCCATTTTATGGATCTTGCCGCCCCCACCCCCCTCCTATGACCATTGACCACATGCTCTTTGGTAGTTTGCTTTCACCTTTACTAGTTCCTTATATATATAACACTTACCATTTACAAGTTATAAACACACATAAAGCCTTACACTTAGCTAAAAATCACAACTATCCTCTCTTTTCTTCTTTAAACCCTACGTCCCAAAGAAATTTTTACAAACCAACCATACAAAATTTATATAACCTATTTACATACACTCTTATATCATATCTAAGATACATCAAAGTATTTTGAAGCCTTGATTAATTATTTACAAGTGTTGAAGCAAGAAATCAAGATTAGGGTTTTCATTTGGAAACTAGGGTTTTCTTGGTTATAATCTTGGGTTTAAAGTCTAAACAAGGGTTTAGCACTTATTTGTCATCATACTACATCATCTCATTAAGGTTATCTTACGCCCTTAACTTTTCATTTAAATGATTATATGCATATGTGATATTTATGTAGCGAAATCACCATTAGGATATGTTTAACTTGTAAACATGGATTTTTCTTGGAAATATAGTTTTATGAGCTTATACACATGTTGTATGGATGGTAATATGAAGTTATATTGGATTACTAAGTATTTTACAATTTAATTTAAGCGTAAAAAGTGTTATTGAAATTAGGGATTTGAAAGATCATCTCTGATTTGTTCCAAGTAAAAGTTGATAAATAACATGTTAATATTGTTTATGAGCTTTTCGTCTTGATATCATGAACACAAAATAAGAGTCATAATGGAAGTTAAAGACTTGTACACTTTTGGTAAGTTATAAGTGTATAAAATATAAAAAACAAGGTTTAAAAATTGACTTAATAAGTCACCCAAACTTTCTGTCCAATAGGGTATCGAAACCATACTTAAATTTTTTTTTGTTATAATAATAATAACGGACTAACTGACGATTCCGAAAAAGTTAGGAAACTTGTCAAACGGATTTATAAATACGAAAAAGTTATGGTAAAAACAAGGTATAACGATAAATAAATGGATTAATAAAAGAATTTTTATAAAAACTTTTTACTAAATATTATTCAAACAAGATAGTTTGATATTTTTAACAAATAATACATATTTTTAGGATTCAAAATGTTTAGACTCGTAATTTTTCAATTAATAATGAAGAAAGTTATGAATTTCGCGGTATTCGGTGTTAAAGTTTATAAAAATAATTTTTATAATCTATGACAGTAAAAATACTATTCATGACAGAAAGTTATATTTTTTGTAAACCTTATAATTGATTTGGATTTTCAATAAACGAGAACTCGCATCATTTGTAGTTGTGTCGAATAGAATCGTTAAAAACCGGAGCTATATACGAATAAAATACGACATTTACGGGTATCCCTTACGACAACAAATCGATTTAAATAAAAATCACCGTCTGGTAATTTTGTGATCAGTAAAAGTTACTGTTCACTCAGGGGACCAGAATTATAAAATGTCAAATTATCGATATAATACGGCCTTAATACGAAAAAGATGGGCCATAAGAAACAGCAAGAATCGGATTAGAAAGTGAAAGTATATGACGATTTGACCAAAAAGTATGGTTCTATAAACGTTTTATCTTTTTATACATGTTTTCACCCAAAAACCATTAGTTGGTGATCTTTGACTATATAGGAATTATATGGGTTATCAAGTATATATTATAGGGAGTTTCATATCGAAGCCTCTTCGGGGTGGGTATCGTACGAGTTGCTGGATTCATTTACGATTAATGTGTCCTAGCTCCTTTTCGTCTCTCTACATGAACCTCTTGATTATGATAGCCGAACGATTAGTATGATTTTGAAACTAACATAGAATGTATATGGATGTTCAGTTAATCGAAAGTACATGTACTTATACGCCCTTAATTTAAATAGGTATTGCATTGACGATTTGCTGTGAGTAGTATCATTGTATTTGGATTATCAGACTCAAGGTGGTTTATTAGCCATCAACATTTTTAACGGTTTTAATGATAATATAAACTATGGGAGTGAAAACCTGATTTGTTTTTATAACTTGGAGCAAGTGGAATATTTTTAATATTTATTACATGTTTGCCCTACGTACGATTAAACCCAAGGTTGAGCCCATTATCATGACTGTCAATTGCATAGATTGTAGTTGTTAATTACATTATGCGAGAGCGAATGTTATGAATAGATCTATTTGGGAAACGACCTCCTGTTGCGGGTGACTAGCTTATCACCGGGATACGAACGTTATATAGCCATGTCAAAATTTCGGGGATGTTTTCGGGTTGAACATCTCTAATCGGGCAAGAATTTGCAATATTATATTATTATTGCAAGAAAGATCGTCGCAGCTTCAGTGTCATGAGCATTAGGACAAATGTAATATTTTTATTTTTTTCTGGTTTTGTGAAGTCTGCAGTGTTGCTTTATCACAGGAAAACGTCTTGCGGGTCGAAGCATATATGATTTATCAACCATGAATTCACCAGCATTACTTGTTGACGTTTTAAAGCAAATGTTGTTTAGGAGACTCAATAAGTCATAACGGTGCTCAAGGTATATTGGTGATTTTGTTTTGGAAGTCTGCATAAAGATTTGGTTATATTATGTTATGGGAAAACTCATAGTGTTAGTGAATCTAGTTATCTTTGTAATAATAATCAGGAACAAGTATAAAGTTCGGGCTATTTGTATACTCAATATTTGTTAAATCAATGTATCCGTTTTTAAAAAGACTTTTTGGTCGTTCTTATATATATCTTGTGGTCTGTGTTATTGATCTATGATGTAAAACTCGCCGGACCCTTATTTCAGTGCGACCAATTTGGGGGTGTTACAGTTGTGCCATTTGTTAATTGGCTGTTGGGTAATTGGGCTTATTTCTTGGCTTATTTGATAAGCTGGTTTCTCCAGCTTATTTTCCTTAGGACCTTCATTCTTTAAGCTATTTTGTGTAATTTTTCTAGAATTTTTTGTAAACGTTTAATATTTTTATAATTTATTTTGTTTAAAAACTTTAAAAAATCATAAAAAATAAAATATTAATCAGAAAAATATAAACTTTTATTTTTAAATTTTCTTTTTTCATATATTTTGTAGGAAAAATGTTAAAAGTTTCGTAGGTTTATTTTTTTCAAAAATTCATTTTCTAAAGAACGGGATTTGTCCCCGTTTTTGTTTTGACTCGTTTTTGGGTCAAACGACCTCCGTTTTTAGTCTAGTTTTTTTTAAACTTCGTTTTTAGTCAAGTAGAATCTATTTTTAGTTTAAACATTGTTCTAGGGTTAAAATTGCAAAATTTAGGTTTTTGACCCTCGTTTTTCGTGCCCGTTTTAGGTTTTAAGTTATATAGCTTTCATTTTTAGGTTTTATTTAATCGTTTTTGCATATTTAACTTGTAGAAATAGAAAACCAATCATAATCTTGTATTATTCAAACATCATTTATCAATTCGTCATTCGGTTTTCCATTCAAGCCTCGTTGGGACTTAACGACCCGGGAACTCATACTTCCGGTTACATATATATTTTATTTAGTGAATTTTGACTTCTTGCCTTGGTCAAAGGCAATTGGTTGAGTGTTTGCTTATATATTATATGTATATTATTGACGAACCACGTATCCTAAACACAGACTTATAAGGACAATATTTATGTAACTATGATTCTAGATGTATAAATTACTATATGTAGAGCTATCCCGGACTCTAGATCTACTTGGTCCGTGTCACTAGATCCAGTTGAATGATAGGTCGCATACAAAAGTGCTTAAACAAGTGCAAATTGATAAACATAAACAAGCATTCAACGATAAATCAATAAATAAAGATAAACAAATACCAAACATTCAGATCTTCATAATAATGGCTAATACCAGAAGGTATTAGCCTTCAAACATCATAATAAATACAAGAGAAATTATTTAGCCAAGGTAAACTAACCAAGTTAACGAATGATACCAAAAACTGAACGATTACTAAAGTATATGGAATTTAACGTTGTCTTCTATGGAATTGATAACGTTGCTCGAGCTCTTCTGCTCTTTTTCTCTTCTGAAAATCGACTTTTATTGTTTAGGTATCGAGAATATGATTTAGCACACTTAAAACTCATTTTTGAGTTTTCTATTTATAAGGTTTGGAAGTCGGTTCGATACGGCGTATTGGGGATTTCTTGGAGTAGGGACCACGCTTGATATCTTCCAGAATATTCACATACTATATCTTGAATCCGGCGTATTAAGTATCTCTGGATACGGCATATTGAGCTTTATTCCTCTGTGGTCTTTGGTGAGTGCAGACACAGATACGTCGTATCTTCCTTGATGGATACGACGTATTGGTCTTTAGAATAGTAATCTTCAAAATATCTTCATTTAAGCTCCAGAATGCGCGCCTTTTGCTAACTTTCACCAATTACTCCATAATTACTGCAATTCTCAAATATAAACGATTAAGTAACAATTCTTTGCAATAACTATACAAAATGGGTTAATAACATGGGATAAATGATGCTATAAAATAGACGTTATTTAATGTCATCAAATATCCCCCCACTTGAATCCTACTTGTCCTCAAGTAGCCTTTAGAAGTTTATAAAAATGTATCCCTAAGGATATTTTCTGTTAAAGCACTTATTCGATCAATTACAAGTACACAACCAAACACCTCACAAAATAGGAAGATGAAAACACTCAAATCACTCAACTAATCTATGTGGTAACATGTAACTAATTCGCTCAATTGCTCGGTCGTGACGAGTATTCTATCATAAGCTTGGCAAGGATACACATCTCCACCACTAAAGCCAAGGAGTAACAAGTTTATAAAGGTAAATATGGGTTTTTGTATGGAAAGGCTTACGGTTGATCATTCTACAATCTTTCACCAGAAGTACCACTCCAACAAGGCAGCTGAAGCACACATACATGGCCATAACGACGGAATAGACATGTGTGTTCGATCACATCCTCATTCGAATTTAACCAACGGTTAGGATGAAGAATGATATAGGGTAGGAACCTTCTAACTTTCACCAAAAGTCATAAACCAACGAGGCAGCTAAGACATGCATACATGGCCGTAATGACGGAATAGACATGCACGCTCGAACAAGTCCTTATTCGCGTAAAACTAGTGGCTAATCATTAGGTGAGAGGGAAGTAAAGTGTTGTTAAATATAAATCAAGAAACAAATATATTAATACTTAAGATACAAGTTGCTAGACACTTTTTTCCCGACCGTTACCATGATTAAGACACAACTATTTACAACGTCTTGATCATCGATCAAAAACAACAACCTAAGTTGGCGTTCCCGTAACGGTCAACTTCCCAATCATCCTAAAACTTTACATACTCTACAAGGCAAGTGGCGATATCTTCCACTTTGTACAATACTCTACATCGTTGATTTTTTTAGACGTATCAACGAATAATCGATCCTTCGTGTAATTCCTTCGATAGTTGCGAAACGATTATCTTCAAACTTTCTTTCTCTCTCTTTGTATTTTTCTCATTTTTTTGATTTTTTGGCTAACATTACTTCAAATCTCGGTTTAGTTTCACCATATTCACGATCATAATAATTCCGAATAATTTCATCGATAGTTCCTTCGTTCTTCGAATTCACCATTAATTGTGACGGCAGTAAAATCACATGAGTTTTGACTACTAATATACATTCCCATTTGCAATGTGTAAATTTCCAACCGCATCTAAGATAGAAAATGACACAAGACTCAGGAAATACAAACTTTACACTTTAAGCAACTAGCAACTGTAAATTAAAACTTAATCTAACATGGTAGGTTAAGGTGTAAGGGTGTAACGAAACAAATAGTTGCTGTAATTCCTAAAGGATTGGCTCTACGAGTTTTTCTAGTGGATCTTCACTCTAAAGATGAGAGTGGAAAAGGGTTTAAACGGTAGGTTAACTAACCGGTGTAGTTAGTTAATAAGCAACATGTAAAGGCGATTTGGGTGTAATCCTAAATTTTTCCAATTTAAACAAGTTACTCTAATTAAATTCATAATACTCATTATTGTGGTCTCGAATAGATATATAACAAACCAAGTTCTAAAGTCTACAACATCACCGGCACACTTATATTTTTGTAGAATTTGGGTAAACATTTGGAAACGGAAAGGCTAAATCCTCACAATATCTAACAAGTGTTATTGTGTGCGGGTTATGTATCATGTAATTTCACATAAGTATGCTTGAATGTTTTTTTAATTTAAGCATTTTAGTGTGAAAAATAGGACAAGTAAACATTCTAATTCCATCCTCCTACTTGAATTATACAACATCCTTGTTGTATATATAAAACATTAAATACGGAAATTTAAAAAGAATTAGAATGAGAAACTCCCCTGATATTTGCTCGGTAGATTTTCTAAGTTGCGTTTATGAGCAAGATTGTGTGCTTGAAAAGCGTCTGAATCCTAGCACGAACAACACACACATAGAATTCCAGAAAATATGCATTCCACCAACTTCCTTGATATTTCTTTCACGAGGTCATGTATAGAATATAAGAAAAACATGTGCATTCCTATCTTGGTACCTATGGTTAACTTAAACTAAACTAAACAAACTAATTACAAGTGAGTCAGGTGGATACGGCGTATCAGTTTAGTGAATACGCCGTATTCCAGAACTGAAAATAATGTTTTTTTAAAGTGCAATAAAAATAAAGACTGATAACGTCCAGACAATCAATACGACGTATGGTATGGAGCGGATACTCCGTATTGATGTCTGGGAAGACAGACTCGATAAAATTAAATAACAATCCGGGTTGTCTTCCGGGAAGCACTTTTGTTTATTGTGAAGTCTTTAAGTTAGACTTATCTTCAGCTTCTCTTCATTCCATCTAATGCACGCTAACGTGCCCGCGTGTGAGCCATTCTTCCGTCTTCGCATTTCAAATGTAATCGGGTCTGATTCAAGCTATTATGTATATATATATATATATAATACCAAATACCAAATAGTAATAGTATAGATAGTAATCCGTTGGATATGAAAATTACTTTAGGAAAAGTAATGATCAAATCTTCCCGAGTCGTTTTCCCAATGAAGTGTGAATTTAAAAATCTTGTTTCGGTTCGTGATCGCGTGCTTGAATAATTGATATTTTAGATTTTGGGTTCTAAATCTAAAAACGAAAAGGGAAAGCACATAAAGGCACGCTAATCTAGAAATTTATGCAATTTAAAAATCAAACGACATTTTAAACAATTTAAAACTTATTAATAACTAAAATAAACTAACTAATTAACTAAAATTGACAAATTAAAAATCTAAAAACTCAAAATGCAAATTTCTAAATTTAAAATGTATTAAACTAATTTTTAAAACACATAAATTATTTTTTTGAATTTTTTAACTAATTAAAACTATTTTTTAAACTAGATAAGATTAAAAATTAAACTAAAAATAATAAACATAATTCTAAAATTTGAAAAAATTATTAAAAATACTAGACAATATTCTTGAAGTTTACAAAGAAAAACGAGACAAAAAGCTAACACCAATAAGCTGAGAAAAATCAAATAAGCTGTTTAAGCTTAAAAATTAAAAGGCCTATAAGAATTAAATGATGCAAATGACTAATGAAAAAGGCCCAAGGGCATGATGGTAAGACGTGTGTGTTGTGTGGGGGAGGTCACAGGTTCGAGTCCTGTGACTAACCTTTTTGTGAAAACATTTTTTTTATAGAGCTAAAGTTAAGCAAAAATAAGCACTTTTAATAAAGGGACTTGATTTCAACTTTATATATATATATATATATATATAAATATATATAAGGATAATATCAATTATAGAAGAGTGAGAGTATTCCGTGAGGCTTTAAGAAGGAAAATTGCTTTTAACCAAAGCAAAACCCTAAAAACCTTCCCAGGTCGTTTCCCGACAAGGCGTGAATTGAAAATCGAAGTTACGTTCGTGATCGCGTGTTTGAATGATCAATATTTGATTTGGATTCTATTTCTATAAATAAAATGCAAAAACAACTAAAAGCAAGCCTCGAATTCGGATAAAGAATTATCCAAATAAGAGAGAGAAGTATCGGACTTCTTAAAGAAAGAGTCGCTATCCTCAACGGGGATAGGAAATGTGGAAGGAGACTTGAGCACACAATCAGGAGTGGGGTTGTCATTCAAAGATTCGATCTTAGCAATAAGAAGATAGATATTCAATAATTTCTCACGAAGTATATCGTCCTTCACCTCTTCTAAGCTGACGAGCTCAGAATCGGGAGGTGATGCCTCAACGTAATCGATGTTCTCAAAATAATCGTTGTGTTTAACTTGTTAAATTTAGCTTAATTGCATGCTTAATTTGCCTATTTAGATTTAGATTAGCTTATTTGTGCCTTAG
>BQNB010077372.1:0-14765 GCA_026074375.1 Tanacetum coccineum | reverse complement strand
TCATGGATTTTTGGATTAACCATTCTCTGATGTTGGACCGCCGGTAAAAAGTCATCCTCCATTAAGATTTTGTGAGTGCAAAATTGCCGGTCAATACCCTTAATGTCGGAGAGTTTCCAAGCAATTGCTTGCTTGTGGGACTTTAAAACCTTTATGAGGCATTCATTATCTTCGTCTTTCAAGTTCTTAGCAATAATGAAGGGTAATTTATCGGTACCCTCCAAAAATGCATACTCAAGATGAGAAGGTAAGTCCTTGAGTTCAAGCTTCGGAGGTTCATCAACTGAAGATTTTTCATTTTTTAGTTCTACAACTTTAATCTCTTTCGGAAGGAGAGGGGATGATGGATCATTATTTAAGAATTTCTCAAGGATACGAATATCTCCCTCCGAACAGAATCGTTCATACTCTAGAAGAGAAACATCAGCATGATTAGTGGTACTGCCACTATTCTTCTCTTTAATATCAAATCTAAAAGTCTCAAGTTCAGAGGGAAATGTTTTGGGTTTTTCCAAGAAAAAGTCACTATCCTCAACGGGGATAGGAAACGTGGAGAAAAATTCGCTTATATCTTCAGAATCAATTCCCGGTGGAACTGAGTCACTTGCAAGATAACCTTCAATTTCCTCTAGAATGAAATCACCTCCCTTAAATGGAGTAAGGGAGAGTGAAGATTTAGCGATGATTGGTTCAGAAATTATAGTAGGATTGCCACTCTCGGAATTGCCAGAAAATCCTAACACTTCTTGAGAATACTCCTCACAAGCTACATCGATGACATCGATTCGATTAATCGATTCAGCATCCTTGTAGGAGAATTTTGAAGTGTTGCCAACTTTGAATGTTACGGCTTCATCACCTACTCGGAGAGTTAATTCTTCACCGTAAACATCAATCAAAGCTTGTGCCGTCCTCAAGAAGGGTCTCCCGAGAATTAAGGGAACTCGAGGATCGACAACATAATCAACGACTACGAAGTCGGCCGGAAAATGAAACTTTCCTACTCTCACAAAGACATCTTCGGTAATGCCGTTTGGTCTAGTAGTAGACCGGTCCGCAAGCTCAAGAATCATTTGGGTAGGAGTAAGTTCGGGGAGAGAAAGCTTCTTCCATATGGAGAGAGGCATCAAGTTGATGCTTGCACCAAGGTCGGCCAAGGCTAAACATTCAGCTATGTCTGGAAAATTACACAGAATGAGAAATTTACCGGGGTCTCCCAGTTTTTCGAGGAACTTCTTTAGGATAACCGCCGAACAATTCTCATTCACCGGTGTATTGGCTACTTCAAATAATTTCTCCTTATTGCTAAGAAGATTCTTGAATGTGGAAGCGAATTTGGGCATGTAGAGTAAAGCATCCGTGAAGCTAAGATCGAAGTGTAGGCTTCGAAAGATTTGAAGAAACTTCATCATTTGATGATAGTCACTTTCTCAGAGCTTTTGGTTGTTGAGTCTCAAAGGATAATGTAAATCTGGTTTAGGCTTAGGAGCGTTAACGGGTTCAGAGGTTGGTGCTTGAGGTTCGACATCCGGAGGTTGGACTTTTTCGGTACTTGGTTGCACTGGATCCTTTGTTACCTCGGGCTCTCTTTCCACCACCTTGGGAGAAGAAGAGAAAGGAGGAGGAATTGGAGGTCCATCGTAAGAAACACCACTTTGGGTGGTGATTGCTTTCAAGCCTTTTGGGTTAGTAACGGTATTGCTAGGAAGAGGACTCGAACTCGGAGGTTTGTTCATTTGAAAATAATTGCTCAACATATTTTCCAGCTTGTTGTTTTGTTGAAACATTGTGGCCTGAAATTCGTTTTTCAACTCAGTTTTCATATTATTGATTTGATTTTGCATAGCTCGCATGTTTGTTTCATTAACTTTCATGTAATTTGCGAGTTCATTTGACGGAGCAACTTGAGTTGGTGGAGTCGGAGCTCGGTAAGTCGAATTTTTCTCCAGTTGGGTTGTAATTATTATCCAACGGTATTTTTTTTTTTTTTTTGATTGTTTTTTTAAACTGGTGGAACACAGGGGATCGAACTTGAAGAGCTACACTACGGAGGGAACGGTGTCCCCCAGCATTTCCCTGATTATAGTTTATTGCGGATGCAGAAACATATGCTTGAATATTATCTTGATAACCTGAAGCGTTGCCATCGGTGGCAAGACACTGGTGGTAAGGGTATGGACCACCACAAGTAACATAACTTTCTTCAACCGCTTTAACGGAAGCTGGAGGAGGGGTTGTATTTTTAAGAAGCAAAGCCTTAACGACATCGGTGAGTGCAGCAACGTCGGTGAATAGACCCGAGTAGAAGTGTTTCCGTAACTCACTTTGGAAACAACCGTCTATTGGGGGGGGGGGGGGGGGGGGTTCGTAAAGTGCGAACTTTCGACAGTATTCTCGATAAGGGATAATGCTTCCTTAGGAGTCCTTTATTCAAAAGATCTGCCACCGGCTGCTGCATTCAACGAATCTTGATAGAAATACATACAGAAATAATGTTGAAGTAGCTTTGGATGGTTAATTATCATTATAGAAATATCAATTTGGTGTAATTTCAAAACCGTGAGGTGGTCATGCATGAAGGTGATTCTTGAATCGCACTCACAGCCCACATAATGATCGATCAAATCGTTTGTTGAAAATGATGTAATCCCTTGCGATATTTGTGAGTTTTAGAAGGAGAAAGAATTGGTTGATTAATTTAGAAACAAGATCTTCCCAAGTCACTATAGATCGTAGAGGGTTCTTTTTTTTGAGCCAAGATCCGGGCTGCCCCCTCGATGGAAAAACGAATAGCAAATAAGCTTAATCGACGATTAGGTCACATCTTTATACATAAACGTCGAGTAATCTTGGTTGAACTCACACGCATATGAAGCATGGTGGATCTTCCCTTTCAAAACCGCAATAATGCTTAGACGGTACAAGATTGAGTAAACTGTGATTAAGCTCAAAATTCTCCGCTAGAATAGTCGGGAATAAAACGATTCCAGTCATCTCACCGTAAGCCCTCTGTTGGTGCTTGTGAGCAATTTCCCGCCATAGTACAGTATCGGCCATCGTAACTACGAGTTTTTCAACAATAGTCGGATCGACTTGTTGGGAATATTTTTTATTACGACGTCTTCTGGGAGTTGTTGACGGTTCGAAAACTAGACCTGACGAACGAGTGCGCATGCACTAAAAACAAATCTTAAAAATTAAACACAAAAATTCTTTTTGGCAACCGGAAGTCAAAGGTGCACGGTAGCTCTCTAGAAGAACGCACCAAGAAACGGAGGAGCGGGTAAGCGCGAAGCGTTTTAAAAACCTTCTTCTTTCGGGTCGAAGTTGGTAGGATCAACCCTCCTTATACCTCTCTTATAGTTTGTAATCCTAAAGGTGAGCCGATTTAACAATTGACAACTCGATTTCTTTTGTTGTTTTTTATTTTTTTGGATTTTTTGATTACTTTATAATATTTTTGTATTTTTTTATATTAAAATATTCACAAAAACAATAATAACTTCCGAGGAAGGATCTTCAAAAAACAATCTTCAAACGATAGCTTGAAATTCGTAACACAGCCTCCCCGGCAGCGGCGCCAAAAATTGATCGTAGTCAATAGTGTTTATATATATATATAATTAATATATAAGTATATATAATCTATAAATAAAATATAATAATTGGAGCGAATCGGCAAATCACCTTTAAACAAGGCGATAAACCAACTCACAAATAAAATATAATTCCGAAAGTATCGTCTTTCGAAAGTGACCCCTTCTAGTCTTTTCCCGGGTCGTTTTGTTCCGAAACGGCGGTGTGCATGAACTTTCGTGGTTGACGTTTGTAATCGGGATTTTGAATAGATTAAGATTTTTTGATTAAGATTCTAATTTATACAAATATAAAGCAACTAACAGATAAAAACAAGCAACAATTAAAGCTAAAACGAATTAAACACAAAAAAACGTTAACGGGATTCTAGAAACGCAACCTAAAAACCTAAAACTTCGAATTTTAACCCTAGAAAAGCAAATTTATTTTTTAAAAGTCCTAACTGATAAAAGAAAATTTTAGAAAAAAGAATTATATTTTTTTGACTTTTATTTAATTTATTATGAATTAAAAACGTTTTTAATCTAAAAATATTATTAAAAATATTGAACTAATGTAGAAAAATATGAAAAATTCAGGAAAAGTACTTTGAACTATGAGGAATCTAAAAAAAATAAGAACTGGAAAAGAAGCTGAATGAATAAGCTGTAAATAAGCAATTAAGCTCGTATAAGCAAAACACTAAACAACCTTTAAGTAATATTTAAAACAAACACATAATGAAAAAGACCCAAGGGCATGTTGGTAGTGGAGAGTGGTGCTAAGTCGTTGGTTATGTGAAGGGTGAGTATCCTCATGTTCGAGCCTGGACCTTGGGCTTTTTTTTTTAAAAAAAACTTTTTTTATATTTTTCTTTTTAAAAAGCTAATTATAAGCTAAAATGAACAACTTTAGAAAAGAGCTTTTTACCAGATTTTAAAAATAAGCTAGGAAAAAGCATAAAAAAGGTGATAGATTTTCATTTTAAGCCTTTGATGCTTTAAGCTAAACTGCTTGGGATTCTAGACTTAAATAAGCACTTAAAATTCTAGTAAGCTAAAAACAGATTAACAACTGGTCCTATTAAGCACTTAGATCAACAAATAAGCAAACCAAATAAGCTAGAAAGCATTTAAAGGCAACAAGACAGATAGATACTAAAACAGACTAAAAAGGCTTAACAGATTTTTTCTAAAAGCTTTTATAAGCTATACCTTAGATCAAATAAGCTTCTAGACCCTAAAAACTCCCTTAATAAGCACTCCTAAACAGAAAATAAGCAATGACATTAAGCTGAACTACAAGAAAAGCTAATAAGCAGATTTTAAGACTTAGAATTTTTTAAGGTTTTAAAGCTCTAAATGGCTATTTGCAGACTTAAAAATAAGCTAGGTAAGAAGACTTAAGGCTCCAATAAGCTCAAACAGATAAGCTTTGGACTCCAATAAGCTTATATCTAGAAGATTAAACTCTAAAACAGATTATTGCTAAGGTAAAAAATGATCCAAAAGTAGATTTTAAAACTGTAAAACAAGCATTCATGACAGGTTTTTCCAAGACTTTGTGAAATAGAATTCAAACTCTAATACCAGATTCTAATGTTCAATTTAAACTCATATTGATGCACTAAAACATAACTTAAAGTTTCAAAGCTCAAAATTAAATTGCACTCAGTTTGGATGAACAAAATATGACCAGACTTGAAAATTTGCTTTTAAAATCCTTAAATCTTATCAAAACTCTTTCAAAACTTGTTTAAACTTGATCTAATACTGCTCAATGATGAATCAAAGTTGACATAAGAACAAAATGTGCAAGAGCAGTATTAACTCATGGTTAATACTGCTATGCGAAACACCCCTTTAAAACTCATAAATCTCATTTTTAAACTTGAAACAAACTTAGAAAAGCTTTGAATTCATCAAACAGATAAAGTACTAAGTATATAAAGGATATTTATGCAATGTACTCAGAAAAATAAGCACTTAGAAGCAATGATAATAAGCAGTTTTAAACCTTTTTAGGACAGATTTAATGAAAAACAAGAACAAAGAAGTCTAAGCCATAACAAGGCTCAAGTAAGCAATAAGCAACATTAATAAGCATAAAAAGGGAATAATAAGCACAAAATAAGCTACTTCAATAAGCGGAATATTAAATAAGCTATAAAAATAAAATGAAACCTCATCTTTTTAATTGAATAATCCTTGAGAGTACAAATTGCTTGTAAAGGTAAAAAATGCTTATAACAAAAGCTTAAAACAGAGAAAAGCAACAAAGTATAATGCTGGAGAAGCAAGATGTGAAAGAGTATCCCAATTGAAAATCGTCGGGCCCTATTAATCTGGAAGACTATGATATGTGATGCTTCTTTGTAAGATAAGCTCGCCTCCTAAGCCTTCAATCTTTCCCAAAATTGCTTTAAGAAAGCTACAATCACCATTAAACTCCACATTGAATGCTTAATTTTGTTCATAATTCCTTTCCGCATTTTTCTTTGTCTAATAGGAGGGTTTGGATGTTCCAGCGTGGCATGGGCGTGTGTCAGGATTGAGTAGGAGTGTGTGTGATCGTGTTCACATCAATGGAGAATGGTTTGGGCTTGGATTTGGTCTTCCCGCCCTCTTCGGGCTTATTTAATTATAATTCAAATTGGGAGGTGAAGGGATAACGAATGTTAGGTGTTTGTTTGGTTTAGGGACTAACGGGGTTAAGGATAAGGACTGGCTGTGTTAGTACCTAAGGACTAACGGTGTAATAGGTTTAAAAGAGTATGGTTAAGTGTTTGTTGGGCTTTTGGGCCGGGTTTAGGATTAAGAGGTTTTGGGCTTTTTATTATTTAAGGTTTTTGTATAAATGGCATAATGGGCTGACTTGGCCCGTTAACTTGGGTCGGGTTGGCCCACTAAGATGCATACGCCTTTGGCTTCGGTTTTCCACGCTCTTTCTAATCCCGACTCGTTTGGTCTACTTGTTGCCTGTTTTTATTCTTTTGGAGGAATATCCGTTACCGTGCATAGTAAATGAACCAAACAAGGATATATTGTCATTTTTTTTTAGTCTGTATTTGGCAATTATAAAGCTTCGTTTTAAAAAAACTGAGAAAAAAGGTATGATGTATTTAAGCACATACCACTGAACAAACCTGTTAAGGTATTGAATAGAGAATAATTCAGCAAAGGAGATTATGAAGGTTAGAGATAAAAGGAAAAAGAAGCAATTTGAGAGTACTTGGAAATACCCCATCTCCCCCACAATAATTAGATCTCCTAGGATTCATTCTACTCTTATATCTTTAATACTGAGAAACTTCAGGAATTAACGGTTAATGATCCACCACCTTCATCTTTTACACCATCATCATCTTCACCAAAACCAAAATTATCTACTTCACAACACATCTTATCATTGTTTAAACCCAAGACTGGCCATTTCAAACGATACAAGAGTTTCTTTGATGAGCTGCAAGGACGCTATAGATATTTGTTTGAACATCTAAAGACAAGATTCATGCCTAGAAAGAAGTTTCATGTGCTTGCTCCACACTTACAAGAAATCATGGAAGAGTCGTTGCCCAAAATGGTAGATACTCGTCTTAAGGAACTTACCAAGACACAAGTACCAATATATGTTGCTCAGGGGCTTATAATGGAAAGACAACAGAGTCAAGCTGATGTGGCAAAGATGATTGCAGATGCGATTCAACAAGAATGTGAGAATCTTCGGGCAGAGATTTCTTCGCAAATTAACAATGCTATCTCTAACCATACTCCTTCTCAGGTTGATTCATCTGTCATTAATTACATGTCAGGACATATTTTCCATGTGCACCCAACTCAAGCCAACCCAGCTTCTGCACAAGAGCAACAATATCAATTATATCTGACCATGAAAGACAATCCTCAGCTACAACAGGATGATTTACCAATTTGGCTCGTACTCAAGTACAAGTTTGAAAGACTTCATATGTCTGATACTCCTTGTAGACCTTTTGTCGTTCGCCCAAGAGATCAGGACGATCCTCATGATGATGCTCATCCTGAGGGGGAGAATAGTACAAAGAGGAAGAAGACGACTGAGCACGGAACCTATGTGTTTGGAGAATCATCATCTGGTCAACTCAATGAAAGTGAACCATGTCCATCTACGTCGGGTAATCAAGAACAATTAGATGACTTTGATTTTTGGACGGATTCTTATGCCACAGATGGATGAGGTGACTTCCTAACTGAAAAAAAGTGTCACAAGAACTTGTGGATGGAATGCACAAATGTTAATGAAGCAAAACTAACGCAAAATTGTTAAGAGATGTTGAGAACAATGATGCTCTTTAGGATATGAGCATCCAATACCGCATTAAACATTTAGCAAAACATTCCTGAAGAATGACATGTGTGGGGTAAAGTAGGAAAAAAATCTTAAGTCATGTCCACATCGAACAAAATCGCGACCTCCAGTTGTTCAAATCTTCCAAAGAGATCGCAAAGCTCTTACACTATCTCTGGTGAATCAAGATCTATTGTATCTAAAGAAAGGAAACTCAGGACCTGCGAAGATTGTGATGTCACTTCACAAGTTTCCTGCAGTTATTTTCCTGATGATGATACTGATGAAAGAACTTCCAGATAGGTAGATAAATGTGCGAAGAAGTTAAAAATCCTTATACTTCGATACAAATGTCGAACATATAGAAGGAATCCACATGAAAGATCTTCTACAGTAAAGAAAAAAAAGAACCCATAAAGTTCAAAGGAAGTAGGTCTACTACTCAATTCAAGATTGTTCAAATCATCAAGACTTATTGGGAACTTGGACATGAGCACAAGTTTATAACAAAGATTATTGCAAGAAGAGCAAATGGTAGCATAGTGTCAATCATAGAGTCAGATTACAAGAATTTCAATAAGAATGATATTAAGGATATTATAATGCAAATGTTAACGGCAAGGTAAGAAGACTAAAAAAATGGCCAGAGACTGACTAGCTGGTTCATTTGACATTCTTCATCAGTGAGTACAGTGATCTGGGAAGAGTACATATTTTTAGCTAGTTGGAAAGCTATCATCAGAAGGTCAATCTTACTGCAACCAAAATTACTTTCCCCAAGCAATTGAAAGTATAAAATGTTCTCGCATTGTCTCTAAACCATTATATGGCATTATATACAAGAAACAATAAGAAAGAAAAAGAAAGTAATGAGACATCAAGAGGTTCATAAGTTTTGTGATGTTATACTAAAAATAGTCTTGAAAGGGTTGAAAAGCTACAATAACAATGTGAAGCATGGTTATGTGACTCTTAGTCTCAGTAAAGAAGATGCTGAATACCTGCAACTGTTTGAGGAAGAGATTGAAGAACGGTTGAAGCATCGTGATCAAGAAGGGAACACCCAAAATAATTGACCCTTAGGGGGAGATTGTTAGGATCATAAAAGTGTCGATTATGATACTTTAAGTGGTTTTATTTATTATTAGTGTTTATATAACACCCCTATAATTCATATAACAGTGGAAGCTAAATTGGGGTATTACTTCATGAATCAACAGTCATAATCATACAAAACGACTCAAAAGTGACGTTTTGGAAAATTCAGTTATATCCATATTCATATCGAGATTTTATCAAAAGGAGGTCCCAAAATACAATGGGAAAAAACAGAAAGTTTGAATGATAACAAGTTTGACGTCTTAAAGTCCAAGCCACTCCGTGCCTTAAACCTTTAATTACCTAGATAAAACAATGCAAAAAAGGTCAACACAATGGTTGAGTGAAACTCATAGGTTTGTAATAAAATGGTTGAATACAAGTCATCATAAGTAGTAATAATTGAACAATTACAATTATAATGAAAAACAGTATTATTGCCCTAAGCTCATGAACTCAAACATTAACATGGAAATCACCTCAGCGACATTATTGAGGAACAAATGTCCTCTTGAAAAGGTAACTTGCCAAGTTACCCATTATTCTCAAATATAGTGCGCTTGGTTACCCCGCAGGTAAACACAAACGGGATTCGTCAATCCCGATAGATCTATCAACAATATTCGCGTTCACTCGCAAGTGATTAGTTGTAAAACCCAAAATTTGAATTTCATTTTATATTGGTAAATTTGAATATAACCTAAAGTTTATCAATAAGCATTTGAAATTAAAACCTTAGGTTATAATTTTGTAAAGTATTTTGTTTTAAAGAAAAATAAAATATAAAACTTATATTTGTATAAATATGGCCGGCCCATATTTTAAAAAAATAAAAAATATATATTTTGGTTAATTTGATTATTTTGTATATTTACTTTCTTTTATTAAAAGAACCTATTTTAAGGGATAAGTATTAAAAGGTTTTAGCAAGTATATTGTGTAATCTTCAAAATGGGAAAAAAATTATTTTGTCCCCCCTCCTTTGTTTAATGAACCGGCCCCTATGGGGAGTTATTTACCAAAATCTTTTATTTTTGATGCTTAGTTTATTTTAGGAAAATAGTGTAGGAAAAAGGAGATCAAATCTTTTGATTTTGCAAGAAAGTTATTTGTGTCTTCCCCTCCCTTTTATATATATATGGCCGGTTCTATCCTTCTCCCTCATCATTCTCTCTCAAAAATTCTTCCTCCATAAATTTGTGTATTCCTCCATAAAAGCTTCAAGCAAGAAGAAGGTTTAGGTGTTTTTGAGTAATCCTATAAGTTTTGGTGTTCTTGGTGTGGTTTGATCTTCAATCTTTGGTGTGTTCTTGGTGTTTGATTTTGTACTCCTCCCTCATTCCATAGGTAAGTCTTGATTTTGTTTCATTCTTGTTGTCACCATGATTACATATGCAAAAGTTTTCATAAAAACCTAAAAGATTGTAAAGAATAATGTGTTTATGTTCTTGTCAAATTTCTCTAGGGTTTAATCTAATTAAATGGTTAAATTACATGTTATGAAACCCTAAGATGATCATTAAATGTGTTATTGCTAAAAACTACAAGATTAGAAACCCTAGGGTTGGTTTTGATGGGTGTTAATTAGGGTTTTCATGGTTAATAATTCTGGGCAGAATTTTAGGTCATGTTCAACGGGGTATATCTTAATGATAAAAATTGGTTTTAACATGATTCTTGAGCCTAAAATTAAATTCAAAGAGTCTAGTTTCTGTAAAATCCGGCCCCATGTCAATTGGAGGTCGGGAA
Organism: Tanacetum coccineum; assembly: GCA_026074375.1. Lineage (NCBI taxonomy): Eukaryota > Viridiplantae > Streptophyta > Magnoliopsida > Asterales > Asteraceae > Tanacetum > Tanacetum coccineum. Next base: position 4,016 of record BQNB010077372.1, on the reverse strand, counting down.
GGTCAATTTTTTCGATTTTTAATAAGTTTAAGTGTCAAAACTCAGATTATGACCGAAAATTTCAGTTTGTTGTATTTTGAGTTTTAATTTCAAACAATATAGTAATTAGATTTAATTAGATTGGTAAATCTTCTGAAATGTGCTACATCCATGATTTGTTCAGAATTTATGAGTCTGTCTATTAGGGTTCTTTACGCCGGTCAACTTTTCAAAGGTTCTTGCAGGTCAACATTTGGGTCAGTTAGGGTAACAAGGGTCTCAAAGGGATTACTTAAAAATGGAAATAAATTAAAAACCAATGATCATGGGTGTTTAAGACTTTTATTTAGCAACCATTTGTCATTTTTGGTGTAATTTTAGAAGATTAAGATGTTTTGTGGGTCTTTAACATCGGGAGGTAACTTACATTAAAAACAGGACATTATTATGAAAAAAAAATTAGAAGAAAAAACCTATTTAGGTCACTTAAACTATTTATTTGGTAAGACCAAGTGATAATACTATAGCTTAAAGATAGATAATAATATGTAATCATGGATTCTTGTAGATTCGGTGAAGGTGTTATGATCTTTTGTCTTGGTTCATTTCTCTTTGAATTTGCTTTTCGTTTACGGTAATACTATTTCCGTCCTTTAGTAGGAACTCATTCTTTTTTGTTTGGCACTTGATCTATTTATATTCGTTTGTATTATTACTTTCGAGTTGTCTATCCCGTTATCATGAATCGGTTTGATGTTGACAATCGTTTTGATTCGATATTCTTTTGTATGATATCATGTTGGTTCTTGTTTGGGAATATGCTACAGATTGTTTCCACTTTGGGATTATTCGTTACTTGTTCAATTATATCTTAGCTTTAATCTTTCCCGAGCCTCATTTATTTCTAGTCATGGAGGTGGTACCATGACCATGTCATTGTGCCCAATGGCATGGCACTATCTGTGTGGAGTTCCCTGTGTGATTTAGTCCGGCGTTCCCTTTTGTATGTGCACTTATTATGATTTGATTATATATGTTCGTACGCTCGCCATAGTGCTTGGATATAACTTTGTTTTGTAGGAGCGTATGGATGCATCCTAGGTACTTTGTTCCGTTCAGTTCAGGTGAATGGTTGTGTGTATGCTATACACCCCATATCACATTTGGTACATCAGGGAATGCATACCAGTGTACATTTGATTATGTGACTATTTGATTATATTTGTTTAGGGTCTATTCATGTATCATGTTTAGACATTTATCTGAGCTCGGGGCATTCCTTTGTTGTTCTTGATCTTAGATTATCGATTTCGTTTTTCGTATGATATTGTTTAGAGGTTCTAGTGATTCGTTTCATTAATTCTTTTGTCCTTTTCCCTTGTTATTATTATATCTGTTCACTGAGCGTTAGCTCAGCCGCATTTTCTTTTCCTGCGGCAGGTACTAAGCGGGAAGCTGGGTTACGAGTGATGAGTGTAGGAAGCTTATAGAAGACCAAACTTTAGTAGATTTTCCCATTGTTTTGGATTTATTTTAAGTCCCTTGCGTTTGAAGATTTCTTCATTTTGGATCTGTGTAGATTTAATACTTTTGGAAGGCATTTTAGTTTCGATGATTAATATTTTTTATTTAATAATGTCTTAGCTGGTTTTATTGGTTCGATATGACATCCATAACGTAACTCTTGGTCTCTTTATTCTGAGCGAGGATGTTAATTATGGTTCATGATTAATTGATCATGCGCAGTGGAGGTAAACTCAGGCAATATATATCAGGATAACATACAGTTGGATAATTCTTGTATTCCTTGGTATATAGCATGTACCCCTCACGGTGATTTAGAAACATATAAAGGGTGGGAATATGACACTCACCTTAAATAGGGAAATCTGATTGATGGCAAAGTGGAACTCATTGGCTAAATATACGGACTTCGTTCACGCAACCTGAGGTAATATGTCAAGTCTTAGTTTTTATATTTCAAAACTTTATTTCATAAAGTTTAACGTAAATATAAATTTGCGTTTTATTAAACTTGTTGAAAATATTGTATCATGTTCGGGCTATCAAATTCACAGAGGCCATGTAGGAACATTTGAGGAGATGGACATTTAAATGTTAAATTCAGCAACTGTCTCTCAAAACGTCTACCAAATAAAACCACCCTCACATGGAAATCTCCCTAGTTACGTGATACGTTATAGTTTAATGTACGATTTTCTATCTTTTTAAGTTTCTTCAAAAGCTAGTAGATGATAAATTATGTTAAATATTACATAATTATTTTTATATGTTTCGATCGATGAATGAAACGATAAATGTGTCGGGTTTTAATAAAATCAAGTCTTATAATGTTTAAATATATTTTTATTATTAAATATAAAAATATTACATTTTATACCCTCAAGAATTCGAAAATGGAAATATATATACCCTTGGTATATATTATTTTACAATTTTAATCCTTTTATATATATTTTTAAACATTTTAACCCTTAACTTTAAAGTATGGCAAAACAGGTCCTTGTAGTTTAACTTTAGAGTAATGACATTTTTGGCCCGAAAGTTATATAGTTTCAAAATTTACAATATATACCCCTCATGCATAAAACAATTTGCATTACTAGTCCAAAATCCATATACGTTGCATTTTTAATCTCGAAATCAATTTGCAGCATTTAGTTTATTACAATAAGCTAAAATAAGTTTGGTTTTGAAGATTTAATAAGCTTATAGCTTATAAAATGAGCTTATGAGCTCGATAACTCAAAAAGGGTGCGTTTGGTTTTGAAAATAATAACCCGATGGGTTCTAGCTTTTAGGGTTTGTTTCCAAGCTTTTTAAAAGGATAAAGGAGCTTATAGGAATAGCTTTTAGGATCATCTTATGGCTTATAGCTTATAGGGTTTTCAAAAATAGCTTTTTAGGGTTTTTAAGGCGCGTTTGGTTTAGGAAAACCAAATGAATAAGCTTAGGGTTTAAGGGCTTATCTTACGTGATCATGAAAGTACATAAGAGCTTATTAGGATTAGAGTAAGCTTATACTAGATTATTTATAGGGTTCGAATAGATTAGGGTTTCAAAATGGGTCATTTAGGGCTCGATTAGGTTTATTTTTTTGGGTAAAGGGTTACCCCGGTAAAATTTGTATTAATCACCGCAAGCAGAGAACAATGGAATGTGACTGAGAGTCACATTAACCTCAAGCAAAAACTTGAACTACAAACTAGACCGTTTGTGACATGCCACAAACAAACGAAACTAAAAATCAATACCTAAGACTCTTAGTTAATCACCATATACTCTAAAATTTGAGGGCATCTTCCATAACGCGAGCAGTCTTTGCACTGTCATCGTATTCTTGAATCTGAAGGAAACTAGTTTGAGTCTAACCGTCACAATGATTAAATCTCTAAGTTCCTCCGGGGATCTTCTAGTGCCTTTAAACAACCTGTTATTTCTCTCACGCCATATATAATAAGAAGAAGCTGCAAGAATCAGCTTTCCTACCCTACCCTTGAAGGTACGTTTAGCAGCCATAGGTTGTAACCAAAGCAAGATATCATTTAGCATAGGGCGGACATCATCCATTTCCACATAAACACAAACTAGACTCTAAACCTTAGCAGAATAAACACACTCAAAAAAGAGGTGTTCATGGGAGTCAATATGAATTTAACAAAAAACGCACCGTGAGGAGCTTAGATCAGTAGTGGGGTCAACATCCCATGGGTGAAGCATATCCTGCGTTTTAAGGCTTCTCCTCATGATAAGCCACAAGTGAAATGCATGACGAGGAATACAGTGTGAAAACCAAACCGTGTTGCACCAAGAGACCTCTAAACCTCGAGGCCTTAGGGCTTCCCATGCAAGCTTAACCGAGAAAACATCCAATTTACCATTAGAATCACGCCAATGAACACAATCATAACTATTATCAAAATTAGGGGCTGCTATAAGTCCTAAATTAGGAGCTTTAGCTAGCCATGAAAGGGGCCAATTCCACACTCCATTTGCCACTAGATCAGCCACGTGAG